>JAPYKT020000042.1:0-191364 GCA_028749325.2 Caryopteris x clandonensis
TGTAGATTTACTCTTAAATAAAATTAATAAAATTCCTACTTTTTTTAATATATATTACAAGCAAGATTTGCTAGATCGTAATAGTTATTAGAAATAAAACTTAAAAAATGCTGAAACGTTAGTTTTGGATAGTAAATTGCATACTATAATAATGTCCCTATTATTTATGATAATTTTAATTAAATATACAATTAATAGAAAAAATCATCATAACAGTTTTTAGTAATAGATTTAAACAAGATCACTACGTCAGTTTTGCAAAGCAAATGATATACAATAATTATGTCCCTATTATGGTAAATTATAGTTAATTATTAAGAGATTACCTTATCAGCTATTAGACCATCTCCAGCAATGCGTTCGACTGGTGAAAAGTAGGAAATGCAGGCTCCAGCCTGCTCTATTGTGAAGCATTATTTTCTTTTTAATTAAAACGCCGTAAGATTGGTGCAGATTTGGTCTGCGCCAGTTCTATTCTTTTTATTTTTTAATGATTTGTTTATATGTTTTTTATATTTATTAATTTCTTTTTTATTGTTTTGTTTATATATTTCCTAATATTTGTATTTAATAATAAATTTTTTGTTTTATAATTAATTTAGTTTAATTAATTTTAAGATTATTTTAATTAAATATGATAAAAAATTAAAATATGTAATTTCAATTATAAATAAAAATAATACAATAAGTTTTTTGTTTTTTTAATTAATTTAATTTAATTAATTTTAGGATTTAATTAAATATGATAAAAATAATAAAAAGATGTATTTTGTATTATTATTGTTTGATCTTATATATATTTTATGTATATATATATATATATATATTTAATTTTATAAATAAAAACTTAAAATAGTACATATAAAAAAATTAATTTTAATATATTACGTATTATGTATTTAACAAATATAAAGTAATTAAAATATAGATTAAAAATAAATAAATTATAAAGAATATTATTTTTTTAGTGCATAAGATAATGCAGACTGCTAGAGATGGAAAGCTGATTTTACATAAAATGGTGCAAAATTTGCATCAGAGTTGTGGTGACGGATGGAGATGGCCTTGGTAATAAAATATGAAAATTCCTACTATGTCAATTTTCGATAGTGTAGGAGTAATATGATTACTCGTAACCCAAATGTCTCCCTATAAAATTCACTCCAAAATTTTGAATACAATTACCATAAATTAGTACACTTATACAGTTAATTAATAAAAAAATTAATCAATATATTACATAATAATATATAAGGCTAAAAAATTATCTAAATTGAAAATATAATTTAGGCCGGAAAATATAGTTGTTACCATAAATGAAATGTATTATGTTATTATATATATTTATATAAAAAAAATCCCAATATTTTGTTTTAGATTATCATATTATATGTAAAATATATATCTATTGAAATAATCAATATTTTCGAAAATATGACTCTAATTTATTTTATAAATAATCTATATTTAAAAAATATATTGTTCAACACAATTATTCTACATCAAGTCAAATTTTCCTTACATCACATCATGAAAAAGTTGCAAGATATTATCTTCGTTTAATGTTATATATTGGTTTATGTAATTAATTTATAATTTTGGCAAATATTTATTGGTGATTATATCTCTACACAAAAATTAAGCTTATTTTAATAATATTTTTTATTAATGATTTTCAAAAAACAAAAAATTATAATCACAGGTGGATTCCAATATGGGGGATGAAGTAAAGATAAAGTTGAATTTGCAAAGGTTGATATTATTGATTTGATTGATGAATAAATTGTGTATATGTTTTTATTTAATTATCTTTCATCAAATTGTTCATCCAAAAACTCAAGAGCACTCAAATGAAAATTGAGAAAGACTAATAATCATTAATTCATCAAAATATGAAGTTTTATTTGTCATAGTTGAATAATCGAGAATACTGATATGTGGTTTTGAATTGAAACAAACAATGTATTATGTTTTTTAAATTTTTTATTATTATTGTATTTGTGTAGAATGATTTTGTTTGAATTTATGTAACTAAGAATTATGTAAATTTATTGTATATTCATATTCTTCTTTTGTATTTGGAATTTAAACATCCTTTGATAAATTGATTAATTAATTGATATTAAATTCTAGATAATTATCTATGTATTTAATTTAAAAAGTTTGTTACACTTATATTATATGTATACTATATAGTATAGATTGTAATATAAATTCTATATTTACATTAAAAGTATTATCTACATATTAATATTTAATATTTATAGGTCAACTGTCGTGACCTATTTCTTTAGAAAAAATATCTAATGATAATAATTTCTTTTTATCAATAAATTTTAAATTATCAGATCCCAAAATTATTGTTTCAAATGAGGAATTTTTCGAAATGACAATCAATTAAAATAATCAGTTGAAAAAGTATATGATAAAAATAAATCCAAAGGAAATCAGTTGGAACTTTATTTATAATAAGCAAAGATTATGTTTTCAAGAAATAAATGAGAATCAAATTTTCCATATTCCTTCTTTTAAGTTCTACCCTCTCTTTCTATCTTTTCACTTTGTTTTTATATGCATTATCTACTACCTTTGATATCGTTATACATTAATATAATAATAATGAATTAATGAAAATATATTGTTTATATATAGAATTGAATACAAATAATAATTAAAATATATTAATAAATTATATATATAATTTTTAATTATTTTTATATTACAAATCGTGCAACGCATGGGGGCATTACTAGTATAGTGTGATAAGGTAATCATTGTCAATATTATTCGAAAATTCTAATTGATTTATTATTGATTGCAGATTTAAAAGATATTGTGGAGATATTCTTGGAAGAAGATCACGATTGAACGAGTAGAGAAATGAAAGGGAGGTCATGGCTAAAAATAAGGAGAATCAAGAGTAAATTTGGGAACAAATCATTGAAAGATATGATGAAGATATAAGATATGCATATCCAGGCCATATATACAAAGATATGCATATCACAACCAAGATATGAGAAGATACCGGCATATTTCGTGGAGGACATGAGAGACTATAAATATAACCTCAAGCTGTAGAGACTGTAACTCTCCAAGATTATTCAATTACCATTTATATGGGCAGAGAGAAAGTGAGAGGCTGGTGAGTGTACTGTTATATTCGTAAGAATACAACAGACTGGGAAGAACTGAAGGGCGAACAGAAGGCGAACCTCGCAGAGTCTGGATTACTTTGGAAATTCACCACACGTTGATTTCAGAAGATCTCAACTCAGTACAAACGGGAGTTTTTATTCAAATCCATCTAGGGGACTAAATGGTCAAGTAAGTGTTTTAGAAGATTTAGTTACATGGGTAGACAAGTATTTAGGGGGAGCCAAATACGTGTAAGTTCTACTGTAACATTTGTGGGAACAAATATGTCTTCTAATAAAATTACTTGAGAGGAAGAAGGGATTTCTTCCTCGCTTAAAATCAAACCTTATTTTAAGCTTCCGCATGTTCATTTACAGTTCGAATTACTGTTGAACACATACACACGCGCACATATTCTAATCTAGCAATTGGTATCAGAGCAGGTTCCAGTGTTTTTTTTAACAGGTTAGATCCAGGGACAGACACATGGGTTCACATGAAGGGACCACACTACGCCCACCCTCGCTTGATGGACAAAACTATCTGTTCTAGAAATCAATGATGTTTATCTATCTAAGATCCAAACGATGTGGAGACGTAATCTAAACAAAGTGGACATGGCCTAAGATGCAGGATGGAACGGATATAACTAAGGTTGTAGACAAACCAAGAACACTATGGACAGAAGATGAAAAGTGTGCCGAAGAGGCAAACTACATAGCATTGTATGCTATTCTTGCTTCGGTTGATGTCATGAGACACAAGTTGATTATACACTGCCAAACCGCCAAAGATGCTTGGGATGCTCTACAAAAACAATTTGAAGGAAATGAGTCCGTAAGAAAATCAAAGTTGCAAAGATTGGCCACACTATTCGATGGAATACAAATGAACGAAGATGAAAACATTGAGATGTACTATACCAGGTTCAGTGACATAGTAAATCAATGTTACACCCTCGGTGATGCTATCAAGGAAGATTTTCAAATCAAGAAAATCATGAGAACACTAACTCCTAGATTCAGAGAAAAAATCACAGTTCTAGAATCATTCATGAGAGTCACACTGATGACATTAGATGACTTGATGGGAGAGTTAAGGACGTTTGAGTTGAACAACCGCATGGACACACCTAAAAACAAAGAGATAGCCCTAAAGACGGAGACAACAACTGAACAATTTGAGGATGATATAACATCAGTTGCTGACAAAATGGCACTTCTCACGAAAAATTACAGCAAGCTTGTGAAAAAATACAATCATAGGCACCAGTTCAACAAAATTTCTAACTCTGGAGAGAACATCAAAAAGGGAGGAAACAAATCTTCGAATACTAGGCAGGTAAATCGGAAGGACTCTGAACAATGCAGAGAGTGTAGCGGATACGGACACTATCAAGCAGAATGTCCAAATTTTCTAAGAAAGACCAAAGCACTAAAAGCCACCTGGAGTGAATCTGAATCTGAAGGAGAAGAAGAAATTGACGAACAAGAGACAGAATACCTCAGTAACCTTACCATCTGTACATCATCAAAGGACCTGGGATGTCTCACATCTGCTGTTCGAACTGAGAAGGAACTAAAGTACACTGAGGAACCTGATTTTGACGATCCAACTCTGGAAGATTTGGAAAGATTGTATCTAGACGTATCTGCCAGATGTACCGCAGCTACAGAAACTATTCAAAGATTGGAGAATCAAGTAAGGGAATACAAAAGTAAAGGCGCACTAAGCACGGAAAATCAGGAACTCAATCAAGTGAAACATGAACTGCACATCACTAGGGAAATAAATGAAAGATTGAGAGATGACTTGATTATGTCCCAAAAGAATGTGAGGAATCTCGAACATCAGGTCCAACTTTACGAGATGGAAATTGAGTCACTTAAAGCCAACTCTGAAACAGCCCGGACAACTACAACAAGCAAACACCAGGTAAACTCTTTCCTTACAAATGAACTAACAGATTTCTTCTCAAAATTGCAGGATAAGAATCGTGAGTTAGCAGAGTTACGAGCTGAGCTGGACAAAGCAGTGCGAACCATACAAGGACTGAACAAAGAAAAAGCTAAAATTGACAAAATCCTGGCATATGGAAGACCACAAAACAATAAAACAAGAATAAGATATATTGAAGAAAGAACATCGGGATCAACAGTCTTTGTACCAGTTACAGTTCCTACGTTCGACCATGAAGGACAGAACACTACAAGACAACCTGGGAAACAAGACACAAAAGGTATGAGAAAATTTATTCCTATTTGCCATTACTGTGATGCACCTGGGCACATCCGACCAAGATGCTACAGAATGAAACGTGACATACAATCAGGTAATATTTCAACTTGGAATTTATATGGCGTTCCTATAAAAAATCATAGGCCTCTAGACACTTAGAAAGTAAGAAAATTCAAAAGCAGTAAAACGAATGTGAAAAAGGTTTGGGTTGTCAAGAAAAACATGTGCCTTACGTCATCAGTAGTCCCACTCGGGGCAAACAATACTGGAACATGGTTCTTTGATAGTGGATGCTCACGACATATAACAGGTAATGCAATATACTTATCTGATATCACCCAAATAAAAGGAGAGTCAGTAACCTTTGGAGATGGTAAGAGTGAACGAGTCATGGAAAGGGACTTTCAATATTAATGGCATGCCTAAATTGTCTAATGTGTATCTTGTTGAAAATCTTAAGGCAAATCTGTTAAGCATTAGCCAAATTTGTGACCAAGGACTCGAAGTAAATTTCACTCATGACAAATGCTTGGTGTTAAACAAAAATAATGAATGCATGCTTACCGGAACTCGGTCCACTAACAACTATTATCTTCTTGACAGGAGTCATGAATGCTACAATGCTAGCTCGGGAGCAACAGAAATATGGCATCAAAAGTTGGGACACATAGGATACAAACATCTTATTGCCTTATCTAAAACACAATGCGTACGAGGACTGCCTAAACTCCCAAGCAAAGATCAAGGTATATGTTAACCATGCCAACTTGGTAAACAGGTAAAAAGCTCACACAAGGTAACACAAGACGTTTGCACAAAACAAATCATGGCCTTGCTACATATGGACTTGATGGGTCCTGTTTAAACTGAAAGTGCGGGAGGTAAGAGATATATTTTTGTTTGTGTTGATGATTTCTCTAGATATACATGGGTAAGATTTCTTCGTGATAAATCAGATACCTTTGATGAATTTGAAAAATTAATACATCTGATAGAAAATGAAAAATAGGATTCTGTTGTTCGAATACAAAGTGACCATGGTAGAAAATTTGAAAATACTAAATTCACTGACTTTTGTGCCTCTCGAGGTATTGTTCATGAATTCTCTGCACCAAAGACACCTCAACAAAATGGAGTAGTAGAAAGGAAAAATCGTACATTGCAAGAAATGTCTAGAGCTATGATGATAGGCAAGGAAGTAGCCCATAAATGGTGGGCTGAAACCATAAACACAGCATGCTATGTTACAAATAGGGTATATCTTAGGAAAGGAATGTGAATGACTTTTTATCAAATATGGAAAGGAAAAACTCCTAATTTAAGTCACTTCCATGTGTTTGGTTGTAAGTGTTATGTTTATAATGATAGACAACAGTTAGGTAAATTTGATGCCAAAAGTGATGTTGGTATGTTCCTAGGATATTCGACCAACAGTAGAGCCTATCGTGTCTATAATCTGAGAACTCAAACACTCATTGAAAGCACTAACATTGTATTTGATGATTCTTTGATAAGACAGGAAGTCTACTTGGAAGAAGCAGGTTCATCAGCAGGTCGACCAATGGGAAATCAGGACAGTGAGAATATCACAGAAACTGACCAAGGACCAACAAATAAAAACAGTGATAGAGGTGAACCCTCAACAAAGATTCAGAAAGAACATCCCAAGGAACTCATCATTGGAGAACTTAATGAAGGGATAAAGACACGGTGCAAACCAAAACCTGACTATATGAAAATGGAGGGACTGGTTCACCATGCTTGCTACACCTCTATGGTTGAACCCAAAAATGTCAAAGAAGCACTCAAGGATGACAACTGGATACTAGTAATGCAGGAGCAATTGGAACAGTTTGCCAGAAATGATGTCTGGACACTTGTACAAGACCTGACAGTGTGAACATCATCGGAACAAAATGGATCTTCAAGAACAAAACTGATGAACAAGGTAACATCACTCGAAACAAAGCAAGACTCGTGGCCCAAGGATACACACAGGTAGAAGGAATTGATTTTGAGGAAACATTCGCTCCAGTTGCACGACTGGACTCAGTAAGAATCCTTCTCTCCTTTGCATGTCTTAAGAAATTTATTCTTTATCAAATGGATGTAAAAAGTGCATTCTTGAACGGTTTCTTGAAAGATGAAGCATATGTTGAACAACCAAAGTGGTTTGAAGATCCACACTTTCCGAACCACGTCTACAAACTGAAGAAAGCTATTTATGGGTTGAAGCAAGCTCCAAGAGCATGGTATAAAAGACTGACAAAGTTTCTGATCGGTCAAGGGTACAAACGAGGAGGAGTTGATCAGACTCTGTTCATCCAGTGGTCGAACAATGATATGACTATTGCACAAATCTATGTAGATGACATTGTGTTTGAATCCACATCCAAACAAAAAGTGAATGACTTCGTCCAGGTAATGTCTCGTGAATTTGAAATGAGCATGGTTGGTGAACTTTCCTACTTTCTTGGTCTACAGGTCAAACAATACAAAAGTGGAATCATGATACATCAAGAAAAGTATGCCAAGAACCTGGTAAAGAAATTTGGACTTGAAGGGTGCAAAGTAGCACACACACCCATGGGGACGAATACCAAATTATCCAAGGACGAAGGTGGAACATGTGTTGATCCAACACTCTACAGAAGCATGATAGGAAGTCTCCTGTACCTCACTGCTAGTCGACCTGACATAAGCTTTAGTGTTGGACTATGCGCTGGATACCAATCAAATGCTAAGGAGTCTCACCTCAAGGCCGTAAAAAGAATCATACGATATGTGGCAGGTACAACTAACTATGGCTTGAAATATTCCTTTGAGACTAAACCTTTCATTGCAGGATACTATGACGCCGATAGGGCCGGCGACGTGGAGGATAGAAAGAGTACTTCAGGAGGATGTTTATTTATTGGAAACAATCTTGTATCCTGGCTAAGCAAAAAGCAAAACATCATTTCACTATCAACTGCAGAAGCTGAATACATAGCTGCAGGCAGCTCATGCTCTCAACTGGTATGGATGATGCACATGTTGTGCAACTATGGTATGAACTTGACCTCTATGACTCTATTTTGTGACAATATGAGTGCCATTAATATGTCTAAAAATCCTGTGCAATACTCCAGAACTAAACATATAGACATTAGACACAATTACATACGAGAGTTAGTTGAAGATGGAGTCATTACCCTTGAACATGTTCCTACCATAAGTCAACTGGCTGATATTTTCACAAAGGCCCTAGATGCGGAAAAATTCATATCCCTGAGAAAATCTCTAGGGATTTGTTGTGCTATGTAAATGTTGTATCAAAAAAAAATTAATAAAGGGGAGGTGGAAGTCTCGGATTGCCTAGGATAACTATAAGTCTCGTACAGGTTCAAAATTATGTTTGTCTTGAACTTTGAATCCATTATTTCTTCTCCCAGTATAAGAAAAAGAGCTACGACCTTGAAATAATGCTGTGGAATGTTGTCACCAATGTGATAGAGCACCAAGCACAGAAAATGACAGGTCTGTGAAAGCTTCCTTAATAATGTTCACCTCTAAGTTGCACCAAATATAGGGGTTACAAGGTTCTGAGCTCGTCACACAGGGTTTTCCCATTGTGGTACTTTATTGTGTGGTTTTCGAGCTACTACACAAGGATTCGGCAGAAGGAGCAGTAAGGAAAAAATCATACAACTCACTTAGCAATCAAAATGGGGTGAACATATACTGGAAGAGAAGACTTGCGGATTTTTCTTAGTGCATTTTCAAACATTGTTGCCTGACTGAGACTTGTGTTTAATATGGTGATCTATGATTTCTTTCCTCCAATAAAAAAAAAAATAAAAAAATCAGCCTCTCTTATTTTTCTCCTAGGATTATATGGATTATTTTATGCAAAATGGGCCCAAATGATTATCCAGTCGTAACTTATTTTCGGAACACGTGTCAAAATGAAAACGTGGTCTTCCCTTTTTCAACCATCTGGACGTGTGATCGTGTTCCTTAATGACTATATAACTGCAATGAGTGGGCGCCGAAAAGGGTTTAAGCAGCCCGTATAAAATCTCGTGACATAGACAGTAATCGAGGGGTCAGCTTTCCTCATTTCGCATCATTGTCAGGCTGTGATTAACTAGGGCTAATCTCTTTTATAGTTCACTTTCACACCTGTGTTCTTGTGTTTCTTCTTCAACATCTATTTGCAGAGTTCAATGGCTGACCACGGAGATTCACCCAGCGGCAGACGACCAAGCTGGATCTTGGTTTCATTCTTGAACCCAGAACCACTAGAGACTGTCCCTCCGCCCGAATCTGTTGAACCGCCATCAGCCGACCAGGGCAAGGACACGCCTTCTCCTGGTCCTTCGTCTCTGCCTTGTCCCAATGCTCCTCAGACCGAAACTGCTACAACCGATATTCCGCAGCCCAGTGCAACTACTCCGCCCCCTGCTGCCACAGTCCCACAAGAAGGAGATCCTTCGCCCATGGTTGAATCTCCACTTCCACCTCAAGATCTCCCTTCCAGGACGACCTTACATCCACCTCCAAAGTCCAACCGTTCGCACCGTTACAAAAAGCCTTCTCCTGTTGCGTTTACTGGGTCATCTCCAGGGCGTCTTCGCAACGAAAATAACGTACTGGTTCGCGGTAAGGCCTTCTCCAAGTCGTTCTACACGAAGGCTGCTTTCGACCGCTACAAACTGTTTTCTGGTATGGACTTCTGGCCTGAGCGTAACCTTGATCTCAAGCGTTTTGTAAAAACATCGGTTATGGATTTTATCAAAAAGTCTGGGTTAGAAGTTACTATGACGAATTTGGGTAGGTTTTATAGTTCCATTGTTCATGAATTTTATGCTAATTTGGTCACTGGCATTCAGGATCCCGAATCCCCTCGGTTCGGGAGAGTTTTTGTTCGCAATAAAATTGTTAATTTCAGTCCTGATGCCATTAATGATTATTTGGAACTGACTGGTCTAGATGAGGAAGAGGAGGTTGAAGTCGACCTTGGGGAAGTGGTCGACTTCCTCAGCGACGGGAAGCTCACCAGCTGGACTAAGCCTGGGATTTCTCCCTCGATACTGACACAGGAGGCCAACTGGCTTCCTAAAATAGGGAGGCAAAATTGGACACCCACGTCCAACAAGTCTCACCTAACATCGGCCTAGTGTCAGGTCATCTTCAAAGTCCTGAAAGCCATACCGATTGACTTTGGGAAGATAGCATTCGAGGCCATCATGAGTTTTGTTAAGAAGCCCGACTCTTGCAAGAAGCTTCCGTTTCCTACCCTCATTTGGGGCCTCTTATCGCATCAGGGCATCCAGGCTCAGTCCACTAATGTCCTCCAGAAAGCTGCCCCTCCGCTGAACATGGCCTCCAGAGAGGCCAATGTTGCCTATAGGCCACGCACCATTGCACCCACACTTCCTCTCTCGGAAGTCGCGGCCAATCTCCCGGTCTTTCTACATCAGCAACTAGAGATTCTGGATACTCTGGCTGCTGAGGTAGCTTCCCAGAAGCTTTATTTTACTAATGTCTTGAAATCTCTGGATGTTCCCTCTCAGGGCGCACCACATAGAGGTTCCACTCCTTTGGCAGGCAGCTCGAAAAAGGGGGAGAAGAGACCATCTGTCGTGGATAAAGGGAAGAGGAAGGTATTAGACAAGGCAACAAAAAGAAAAAGGGTGGCCGAGGAAACTGAAGTGGATGATACTGAGGAAGAAGAAGAATGGAAATCTGGGAGTGATTCTGTTTGAATTTGGGATGTTTTTATTAAACAATTTGAACAAATTTTTAAGGGTCTGTAATATTGATACTACAATCTCCAGTAGCTAGGATGCTAACAACAATATCCGTAGTTTAGTTGTTTTTATTGACTATCTGAACATGATGAATGTTGCTTCTGCTATATGTGAACATCCCTCTTTTCAGCATACAGTTCTCCTGCTTGTTTCTTTTTGCAGGTAGCAGATGGTCCTGGAATTTTCAAACAACATGCCAAAGGGGGAGATTGATAAGGTAATTATTGTCAATATTATTCGAAAATTCTAATTAATTTATTATTGATTACAGATTTAAAAGATATTGTGGAGATATTCTTGGAAGAAGATCACGATTGAACGAGTAGAGAAATGAAAGGGAAGTCATAGCTAAAAATAAGGAGAATCAAGAGTAAATTTGGGAACAAATCTTTGAAAGATATGATGAAGATATAAGATATGCATATCCAGGCCATATATACAAATATATGCATATCACAACCAAGATATGAGAAGATACCGGCAGATTTCGTGGAGGACATGAGAGACTATAAATACAACCTCAAGCTGTAGAGACTGCAACTCTCCAAGATTATTCAATTACCATTTATATGGGCAGAGAGAAAGTGAGAGGCTGATGAGTGTGCTGTTATATTCGTAAGAATACAACAGACTGGGAAGAACTCAAGGGCGAACAGAAGGCGAACCTCGCAGAGTCTGGATTACTTTGGAAATTCACCACACGTTGATTTCGGGAGATCTCAACTCAGTACAAACGGAAGTTTGTATTCAAATCCATCTAGGGGACTAGATGGTCAAGTAAGTGTTTTAGAAAATTTAGTTACATGGGTAGACAAGTATTTAGGGGGAGCCAAATACGTGTAAGTTCTACTGTAACATTTGTGGGAACAAATATGTCTTCTAATAAAATTACTAGAGAGGAAGAAGGGATTTCTTCATCGCTTAAAATCATACCTTGTTTTAAGCTTCCGCATGTTTATTTACAGTTCGAACTACTGTTGAACACATACACACGCGCACATATTCTGATCTAACATAGTGAAATCACCTTTCCTAATCTTTCCGCCGACCCTGATACTTAGAAAGATGTTCACTTCTTCAAATATCCTATATACGTAGGGGGAATAGGGGAAGGGGTAAAATTTATCCCCATGGAAGCAAGTGTAAGAATGCAGTTTATGATGCCACATGAGCGGGTATAATAAGTAAAACCATACTAAAAGAAATAGGAAAAGGGGTTTCCATACAATATATAATTAAAAAATATACATTTATTAATATAGTTTACTATTTAAAGTCAACCAACAAAAATAAATAAATAAATAAAAAAGAAAATTCTTATTAGCCAAATAAAAACAAAATTACAAGTCATCATCCTTACTTAATATAAAAGTAAGAACGCGAGAAAGTAGGAATTGTCTTCTGTCTTCTCTTAACATGTGTCACCACAAATAATTTACACATATCTTCTATTCATACGCTTTCTTTCTCTCTCTTTACTATTTTCATTTTTCACTAGAATTAAAAAAGTCAAAATATAATTTTTCTTTTTAAATCTATTTCCAACTATTATATATCAAATTAGTCTTCTTTTTGTAATCTTTAATTTGATATCAATATTGTATATATTAAAACAAATAATTATATTTAAAGTATGATGTATATTTTTTTATTAATTGAATATTATTTCTTAAATTATGTCTATTGATATATATTAAATAGTATACCAAATTCTTAAATGGATTTAGGCTAAAAGAAGTATATATTATTTTTTTATAAAAATTAAAAATTATAATATTAAATGTATATAATATTATTATTATGGTTTAATTTCATTTGTTTTTAGTGAATTAAATAATTTATTTTTAATTAACGGACAATTCAAAATTCACTTCAAATTATCGTATAATTTATTATTTAATAAAACTAATTTTAAAGAAATCAAAATACAATGTAATGTAACAAATTATATTCTAAATTGAATAATATTTATATAATTGATATTACTAACAGGTTATGTATATTTTTATGATAATAAATATAATTGTGTTATAAAATTTTAACTTATTAAAATATATTACATCTCGTACATTTGCACAGACGGACATCTAGCTTAATATTATAGTACAACCCCTAAAAATAGTAAATGTCCATATGTCTTATCCACAAAATTTTATAAATATTAAAAAAATTTAACACGTGAATAACCATGTCGCTTGCTTACAATTTTTATTGGTTATTTTTTAATTTATTTAAAAATTATAAATTCAAAAAAAAATTCATTTCAAATTCCTTTTTATTATGGTATGCCGAATGCTTGTATTTGTTATCTTTAATTTAATACAAATAATGCATATATTATAACAAAATAGCATATCTAAAACATTGAATATTTTTTTATAAGTTGAATTATTTGTTTTGCTTTTGATATATGTGTTGGATTTGAATAAATAATGAATTAAGTTTTATATGTATGTAATATACAAATATAAAGATATTATTTAATTTATTATAAAGATAAAATATTATAAATTTGATTCATATAATCTATTATTTCACCTAAATATTTTTTATTCAGTTGAAATAATTGTATTAAGTTTAAGAATTATAACATAGATTTTTTTTTTGGATTTAGACTTAAAATTTAATTTGAAATTTTGCACAATTTTATTAATATAATTTCATCACATATTTTTATATAATAAAATATATTATGTCATGTGCATTGCACGGTCGGACATCTAGTTATTTTAAAGTAAATTAAGGAAATTAAAATGGGTGTAGCTATTCGCACCCACGAATGCTCTAACTACACCCCATTGGCTAAATACACCATACTTAAAATTGATTTTTTTTTTTAGTAAATACACCCAATTTATGACAATTATACCGTTTTAATTAACCAAAAAAAAACAAAAAGAGGAGAAGAAGAGAACAAACTTGTCGTCCAAATCAATGGAACATCTTTGAAAGTTTATATTATTCAATCAAACACCATGTTTTATAAGTGTTTTAGATGAAAATACGGATTGGGTTTGGAACATTTCTACTTGATTTGGTTTTTCAACATTTGTTTTCAACCCATCGCATGTCGACTTGTATATGTTCGAATTTAATCTATCGAACACATCTAATCGTGTTTGAACCTTAGTTGTCGAATAAGGACCATCAAGTTTTGGAACATCCTGCCGAGCACCATTTTTGAAGCGTGTCATTGGTGTGCCAATGATTGGTTGGCCGATATATGCGAAGCAGAGATGCATAGGGTTTTTATGGTGGATGAAATAAAGGTGGCGATGCCATTGGAGGAAGCAGATGAAGGGTTCGAGATGACGGCCGAGTTGGAGAAAAGAGTTATGAGAGTTGATGAACTCAAGAACGGAAAGAGCCATCAGGCACTGAATCGTTGAAATGAAAATTGTTGGCAAGACGGCAATGCAAGGGTCCCTTCTCCCTCCTCTCGATTTCAACTCACAAATTACATATACACACAAATCATTCAGGAGGCGCCACCCCTTTAGTCTACGTTTTCTTTTTCCAAAAATCATCTCTTTTAAAACCTTCTTTCTCAGATTTAAGAAGTGCTTGGACAAATCTGTCGAACACTATTTTACCTGTTCGGCTGAAATTTTTGAACGAACATTGAACAATTATTTTCTATTTGACACATACACTCAAACATTAGCTGAGATATTCAAACTACATTGTCGAATATAAATTAAGAAACTTTTGAATATATATAAGGATATTTTAGTCATTTTAATTGTGTCCATATTTGTCTAAATTATTTTGGGGTGTATTTAGAGGATTTTGGGGTGCGAATAGTGGCACCCATTAAAAATTATATAGCAAGAAAAACACAAATCCTAGTAAGTATATGCTTTATTTACAAATAAGTTAAAATTAAGCACGTTGACAAATTAACTCAAATTTTTCTATCGCGCTACACGATTTATAATATATATTAATTTATAAAAAAATTATAACTAAATAAAATTAAATTTCACTGCTTTTCTAATAAGATTTATAAATTATTTAATAAATTCTTATCTCATATAAAGTATTTATTTTATATTTATATACAACTCAATTCTAATACAAATAATTTGACCTACAATGAATGTTTAAATCTAACTAAAATAAACAACACAAATAAATGCATTTTTATAATTAAATGTATTATATTAAAATTTGCGCTCTGTGTCAAATTAAAAATAATTATTTTGATATATTATACGTCAAAATTTATAAGAAATGAAAATTTTAATTGTGTTTAAAATATTTTAAAACATAAAAATATGAACCACTCACAAGCTAGCATATAAAATATCTTCTTCTTCTTTTTTTTTCAGTTAAAAAAATGAAAGAATAAAAAATAAAAATAAAAATTTGATAGGATTTTACTATTTATAGATGTATCTATTATTATATTAGCATAAATTAAAATTGAACAATTATACAATGACATAAATTGATATTTCATTATATAATAGAAACAACTTTTAAGAGAATGTCAATGTAATATAACATAATAAAAAAATCAATCGCATAATATTTATATAAATATAATTGAGATAAATAGTTACTATCTAAAATTTTATAATAATAATAATAATAATAAATATTAGCATATACTATAAATATAATATAAAATTTATAATGCCTCTTGAATTGCACGGGTAACCATATAGTAATACCAACAACAAACTAGTGTTACCTACAATGAAGATGATTAAAGGTTTTCTTAAAGATTATTTCATAATAGACGTCCGATGGTTCAAGAATTTATTTCTTCTTAATTTTGAAACTAACAGCACAAGAGCAAGTAGCAACTTCTATTCATTTTCTATAAATTGAAATTTAAAGACAAACATTAGGTTTCATATTTGAATTTTGGTATATCGAGGTACAAATATATATATATATATATATAGATATATACATATATTATTTATTGAAAGTAATAATATCTTTTTTATTAGAAGTAATACATTTTTTAAATAAAATTGAGGGTACTAGGGATAGAAATTCAAGAGATAGATTGAAAGATATCTATTAATTGTTTAGTAATAATTAATGATAAAAGGGGTACGGAACTGAGAACTGATGTCTTTTAATTCTTTGATTTTGTATATTTAATTGTTTACAATCATGATTTTTGCTTCGATAATTATTTAGTTTGATTAGAATATTTTCAATCACACTCCCTTCCCTATGTTATTTGTTTACCTACTGTTAGTCATCACAAAAGAATTTAATTAATCTATGTGCTTTTGTGGGATTAATCCTTACTCGCTGCTACTACTTGTTAGTAAAGAAGATAAGTTTGACATGTTGATGCAGATGAGATTGACCCTCCGGTACCTGAGAATATTATAACTGCTATTGCCTCTCTTTTTTGTGACAGGGACCTCGATCTCGACCAGGAAGAGGGCCAACAGGGCACTATGGCACATGATCAGACCAGCACGACTTCCCCCCGACCTCAGGATGGGGTGGAAAAACATAGTGATGTGTTGGTTCGGGATGTGAGTCCCCAAAGTGCAGAGGCGGGTAGGGCTATGGATGGCTCCCATATTGGAGAGCCTGATCCGGATATGGTAAGGACCCAATGTGGGGAGATGGTTCAGGAGGCCACTGAATATTCCAGTGATGCACTTCGGCACTTACTTAACCTGGAGAGACCAGCTATATCCAATGCATCATCTTCCCTTCATCTGGTACGACGGTCTACTTCTCAACTAGTTTTGTCTGAGAAGGTGGATCTTCGAGGTAAGAAGGTGGTGGGACAGAAGGCTCGGCCGAGACGGGCTACCTCAGTCAGTAAGGCGGGGGTTTCAGGGAGGTTACAGAATATCCCCAGACATCCATGATCATTGTTACATGGAACATTAGGGGTTTACATAAACCTATTAAGCCGAGTGCTTTTGCCAGCTTTGTGGTTCTTCATAAGCCGGATATTGCTTGTTTAGTTTGTATCCGGTTGAGCGTGTTATAGGACAGTTAGAGTACCATGTCCATGATTGATATATTTTTTGTTAGTGAGTGGTCCCTTGATTGTTTGGGGCATATGTATGTTGTAGACTTGCGACCACGTCATGTGGCCTTGTTTTTTGAGGTATGGAATAAAATGAGATGGGTGCGTGAGTGGGGATTGCTCGGGTCCACCGAGGAGTGCACCCGTGTTGCGTGTGTGCGTTGTCTTAATTTTTTCCTATCACTTGTTCTTGTACTAGGGTACTCTTTTCCTCATATGGTCGCGAGGTTTTTAATGAGGCCCGCCCCGTTTCCAATTGGGGTTTTCTTCCGCGGATTTTTCACTGTTTAGGTTTTTTGTTGGCCTTTGTATTATGGGGCACATTATATTCTCACATAGTTATAGAGAGCTATGGTGATTCCCACCCCAGCCGGGCTTGATTGCCTTGGTTTGTACACCTTCAGGTATGCCTGAGTATTTTGTATGACATCTTTTTTTATTTATTTAATTCCACATTTTCGACAAAAAAAAAAAAAAAAAAGATAAGTTTGATTGAAGTTTGCGCGTCACGACAACACAAACAGTTGACACATTTAAGCAGGAAATGTTATTATGACTCACTTTTTAAATTGGGTATATTATATTATATTCCTAAAAAAGCTATACTATTACATATTGGTAAAAAAAATTAAGACCTTAAACTTACTGCAGTACTCTCACTCCTATATTTTCTTAATTTCTTTATATTTTATGTAAATATGCTTCTGCATTTTTAATATGATTGTGTTTTGAGTTTGTTTGAAATGTATGTTCCTTGCTTTTGTTTTTTTTCTTATATATTTTGTGTTTCAAACTTTATAACATGCTTTATGATTTTTAGTGAATATTTTATAGTATAATATATATAGATAAATTGTTTTAAATTATGATGATAATTCTTTGTACTTTATTTAACATTTTCCCTTTTTTTATTTACTTTTCTCAGCCCAAAAAATTAATGGTTTATTTTCACTAAAATATAAAATATAAATGAAAGAAAAGGTTTTTTTTTTTTTTTTTTTTGGTGCATACTTCACTAGCTCATTACATTCTTTATTTTCTATGACGTTTGACTAGATATTAAATACCATAGAATAGGTCAAAATATTTTTAAAACCTTAAATTATTAATCTACACTAATTTAATAAGTGATTAATCTATTTATAAAAACTCATATGTTTATTCGTCCAATATATGCTTGCTAAGAAGTGATTAGTAATTAAATCCACTCTTATAATATTAATTCAAATGTTTGATTAATACTAATTTTAATTTTGAAAAAATCTGGTGCTCGAAATGTGGACCTGTGTTCGTGGTCTCTAATTTTAATTCCATACATTCAACAATTCTTCTTTATCTCCATATGTTATATCTACACTAATATAACAGAAAACTTGTTTTTAAAAAATAATTTTTTTAAACATTTATTAAGTGTTAGGTTTTAACTGCAATTAAATATTAACAAAAAACATTATACACAAATCAAAATAGCATAATTTTAGTAAAAAAAAATAAGAATTATTTCTAAACACACCACTAAATTTACCATCCACATAACATTGCTTTTATTGACAAAATTAGATATAATATAAATAACCTATATACTCTTATTTAAAAATTTAATAAATACAAAAATTCTAATATTTTAAAATTAAATAAATAAACTTACTACATATAATCAACACATAAATCTTAATATTTTTATCATCTACACACACAAAAATCACTAACACTATATCTATTAGATTCAAAATAAAATTTTAAATATTATGTAAAAATCAATAATGGGCATACAAATGCAAATGACATAGAAAATATAAGTATTGAACGTTTAAATTCCATCATTTTTATTGGTAGATTAGAATCACGCATATATTTGACCAATTAGGCTCGAAAATGACATTTGACCAACTATGACTGAACACATAACACAATGTTGGACCAACAAAGGTCGAACACTCAACACCATGTAACACCAACTAGGGTTGGAGTTCAAACATACAACAAAGCATTAAGCCAATCAAACTTGAACATTTAACATGATGTTTGGCCAACCAAGACCGAACTAACAATAAGTTGTTCAGTTAATGAGATTCGAACATTAGTTATCAAAATTTTTTCCATACATTTAATTCATAACAAATAATTTAAACTTATATTGATAGATTAATGATTGATTTTCTTCGTATTAAATTGTTCAAAATTCGATCTATAGTATGAGGTCAAGAAATTTGTTTGTATTTAATAATAATTTTCTGAAATCTTATAAATAAAAATTTGATGTGGTACATTTAGAATATTCGAGGATTCAACGAAAGGCTTCGTTAATGTTAACCACTTATTTCTAAATATGAACCTTTTTGTTTTTTATGAATATATATTGTTAGATCAGAATATGTGCGCGTGTGTATGTGTTCAACAGTAGTTCGAACTGTAAATGAACATGCGGAAGCTTAAAATAAGATTTGATTTTAAGCGAGGAAGAAATCCCTTCTTCCTCTTAAGTAATTTTATTAGAAGACATATTTGTTCCCACAAATGTTACAGTAGAACTTACACGTATTTGGCTCCCCCTAAATACTTATCTACCCGTGTAACTAATTCTTCTAAAACACTTACTTGACCATCTAGTCCCCTAGATGGATTTGAATACAAACTCCCGTCTGTATTGAGTTGAGATCTCCCGAAATCAACGTGTGGTGAATTTCCAAAGTAATCCAGACTCTGCGAGGTTCGCCTTCGGTTCGCCCTTGAGTTCTTTCCAGTTCGTTGTATCCTTACGAATATAACAGCATACTCATCAGCCTCTCACTTTCTCTCAGCCCATATAAATGGTAATTGAATAATCTTGGAGAGTTACAGTCTCTACAGCTTGAGGTTGTATTTATAGTCTCTCATGTTCTCCACGAGATCTGCCGGTATCTTCTCATATCTTGGTGGTGATATGCATATCTTTGTATATATGGCCTGGATATGCATATCTTATATCTTCATCATATCTTTGCAAGATTTGTTCCCAGATTTATTCTTGATTCTCCTTATTTTTAGCCATGCCTTTCCTTCTTTTTCTCTTCTCATTCAACTTTGATTTTCTTCCAAGAATATCTCCACAATATCTTTTAAATCGGCCTTTTAAATCTGCAATCAATAATAAATCAATTAGAATTTTTGAATAATATTGACAATAATTACCTTATCAATCTCCCCCTTTGGCATGTTGTTCGAAAATTCCAGGAACATCTGCTACCTGCAAAAAGAAACAAGCAGGAGAACTGTATGCAGAAAAGAAGTATGTTCACATATAGCAGAAACATCATTCATCATGTTCAGATAGTCAATAAAAACAACTTAACTACGGATATTGTTGTTAGCATCCTAGCTACTGGAGATTGTAGTATCAATATTACAGACCCTTAGAAATTTTTTCAGATTGTTCAATAAAAACATCCCCTAATTCAAACAGAATCACTCCCAGATTCCCATTCTTCTTCTTCCTCAGTATCATCCACTTCAATTTCCTCGGCCACCCTTTTTCTTTTTGTTGCCTTGCCTGACACCTTCCTCTTTCCTTTATCAGCGGTAGATGGTCTCTTCTTCTCCCCCTTTTTCGAGCATCCTGCCAAAGGAGTAGAATCTCTGTGTGGTGCGCCCTATAGGCAACATTGGCCTCTTTGGAGGCCATGTTCAGCGGAGGGGCGGCTTTCTGAAGGACATCAGTGGACTGAGCCTGGATGCCCTGATGCAATAAGAGGCCCCAAATGAGGGTAGGGAACAGAAGCTTCTTGTGAGAGTCGGGCTTCTCGGCAAAACTCATGATGGCCTCAAATGCTATCCTCCCAAAGTCAATCGATATGGCCTTCAGGACCTTAAAGATGACCTGACACTGGGCTGATGTTAGGTGAGACTTGTTGGACGTGGGTGTTCAATTTTGCCTCCCTATTTTATGAAGCCAGTTTGCCTCCTATGTCAGTATCGAGGGAGAAATCTCAGGCTTAGTCCAACGGGTGAGCTTCCCTTCGCTGAGGAAGTCGACCACCTCTCCAAGGTCGACTTCAACCTCCTCTTCCTCATCCAGGCCAGTCAGTTCCAAATAATCATTAATGGCATCAGGACTGAAATTAACAATTTTATTTCGAACAAAAACTCTCCCGAACCGAGGGGATTTGGGATCCTGAATGCTAGAGACCAAATTAGCATAAAATTCATGAACAATGGATCTATAAAACCTACCCAAATTCGTCACAGTAACTTCTAACCCAGACTTTTTGATAAAATCCATAACCGATGTTTTTGCAAAACGCTTGAGATCAAGGTTACGCTCAGGCCAGAAGTCCATACCAGAAAACAGTTTGTAGCGGTCGGAAGCTGCCTTTGTGTAGAACGACTTGGAGAAGGCCTTTCCTCTGACTAGCACATCATTTTCGTTGTGAAGGCGCCCTGGAGATGACCCAGTAAAAGCAGCAGTAGAAGGCTTTTTGTGGCGGTGCGAATGGCGAGGCGGAGATCTTGCCACTTTATCCTCGGATGAGGACTCATCAATGAGATGTCGCCGTGGCGTGGGTTTTGCCTGTAGGTTTTGCCTTGCGAGGAACCTTGGACCTTGGAGGTGGATGTGAGGTCGTCTTGGAAGGGAGATCTTGAGGAGGAAGTGGAGATTCCGCCATGGGCGAAGGATCTCCTTCTTGAGAAACTACAGTAGCAGGAGGCGGAGTAGTCGCACTGGGCTGTGGAACATTAGTCGGAGTGGTTTCGGTCTGAGGGGCATCGGGACACGGCGGAGACGAAGGACCAGGATGAGGCGTGTCCTTTCCCTGGTCGCCTGATGGCGGTTCATCAGAATCGGGCGGAGGGATCGTCTCTAAGGGTTCTTGGTCCAAGAATGGAACCAGAATCCAGCTTGGTCGTCACCCGTTGGGTGAGTTGCCTTGATCCGCCATGAAAAGTCTATAAAGAAATTTTGGAAAGAACACAGGTGCAGAAGCGTGAAAGTGAACTGTGAAGAGAGGGAACACAGTCAACTAAAGGCAGACAATGACGTTAAGTGAGGGCGGCTGACGCCTCGATTTCTGTCAATTTCACAAGATTTTATGTGGGCTATTCAAACCCTTTTTCGGCGCCCACTCATTGCAGTTATATAGGCATTAAGGAACATGATCACACGTCCAGACGGTTAAAACGAGGAAGACCACGTCCCCATTTTGACACGTGTTCCGAAAATAAGTCACAACTAAATAATCATCCGGGCCCATTTTACACAAAATAATCCATATAATCCCAGGAGAAAAAATAAGAGAGCTGATATATTTAATTTTTTTTATATATTTTTTATTGGAGGCATGAAATCATAGATCACCATTTTAAACACAAGTCTCAGTCAGGCAACAATGTTTGAAAATGCACTAAGAAAAATTCGCAAGTCTTCTCTTCCAGTATATGTTCACCTCATTTTGATTGCTAAAAGAGTTGTATGATTTTTCCTTATTGTTCCTTCTGCCGAATCCTTGTGTAGTAGCTCGCAAACCACACAATAAAGTACCACACTAGGAAAACCATGTGTGACGAGCTCAGAACCTTGTAACCCCTATATTTGGTGCAACTTAGAGGTGAACATTATTAAGGAAGCTTTCACAGACCTGTCATTTTCTGTGCTCGGTGCTCTATCACATTGGCGACTGCATTCCACAGCATCATTTCAAGGTCATAGCTCTTTTCCTTATACTGGGAGAAGAAATAATGGATTCAAAGTTCAAGACAAACAAAATTTTGAACCTGTGCGAGACTTATAGTTATCCTAGGCAATCCGAGACTTCCACCTCCCCTTTATTTTATTTATTTATTTATTTTTTTTGATACAGCATTTACATAGCACAGCAAATCCCTAGAGATTTTCTCAGGGATATGAATTTTTGCGCATCTAGGGCCTTTGTGAAAATATCAGCCAGTTGACTTATGGTAGGAACATGTTCAAGGGTAATGACTCCATCTTCAACTAACTCTCGGATGTAATGGTGTCTAATGTCTATATGTTTAGTTCTAGAGTGTTGCACATGGTTTTTAGACATATTAATGGCACTCAAATTATCACAAAACAGAGTCATGGAATTCATGTTCATACCATAGTCGCACAACATGTGCATCATCCATACCAGTTGAGAGCATGAGCTCCCTGCAGCTATGTATTCAGCTTCTGCAGTTGATAGTGAAATGCTATTTTGCTTTTTGCTTAGCCAGGATACAAGATTATTTCCAATAAAGAAGCATCCTCCTGAAGTACTCTTTCTATCATCCACGTCGCCAGCCCAATCGGCGTCACAGTAGCCTGCAATGAAAGGTTTAGTCTCAAAGGAATATTTCAAGCCATAGTTAGTGGTACCTGCCACATATCATATGATTCTTTTTACGGCCTTGAGGTGAGACTCCTTAGCATTTAATTGGTATCTAGCGCACAGTCCAACACTAAAGCTTATGTCAAGTCGACTAGCAGTGAGGTACAGGAGACTTCCTATCATGCTTCTGTAGAGTGTTGGATCAACACATGTTCCACTTTCGTCCTTGGATAATTTGGTATTTGTCCCCATGGGTGTGTGAGCTACTTTGCACCCTTCAAGTCCAAATTTCTTTACCAGGTTCTTGGCATACTTTTCTTGATGTATCGTGATTCCACTTTTGCATTGTTTGACCTGTAGACCAAGAAAGTAGGAAAGTTCACCAACCATGCTCATTTCAAATTCACGAGACATTACCTGGACGAAGTCATTCACTTTTTGTTTTGATGTGGATCCAAACACAATGTCATCTACATAGATTTGTGCAATAGTGATATCCTTGTTCGACCACTGGATGAACAGAGTCTGATCGACTCCTCCTCGTTTGTAACCTTGACCGATCAGAAACTTTATCAATCTTTCATACCATGCTCTTGGAGCTTGCTTCAACCCAAACACAATGTCATCTACATAGATTTGTGCAATAGTGATATCCTTGTTCGACCACTGGATGAACAGAGTCTGATCGACTTCTCCTCGTTTGTAACCTTGACCGATCAGAAACTTTGTCAATCTTTCATACCATGCTCTTGGAGCTTGCTTCAACCCATAAAGAGCCTTCTTCAGTTTGTAGACATGGTTCAGAAAGTGTGGATCTTCAAACCCCTTTGGTTGTTCAACATACGCTTCATCTTTCAAGAAACCATTCAAGAATGCACTTTTTACATCCATTTGATAAAGAGTAAATTTCTTAAGACATGCAAATGAGAGAAGGATTTTTACTGACTCCAGTCGTGCAACTGGAGCGAACGTTTCCTCAAAGTCAATTCCTTCTACCTGTGTGTATCCTTGGGCCACGAGTCTTGCTTTATTTTGAGTGATGTTACCTTGTTCATCAGTTTTGTTCTTGAAGATCCATTTTGTTCCGATGATGTTCGCACTGTCAGGTCTTGGTACAAGTGTCCAGACATCATTTCTGGCAAACTGTTCCAATTCCTCCTGCATTGCCAGTATCCAGTTATCATCCTTGAGCGCTTCTTTGATATTTTTGGGTTCAACCACAGAGGTGTAGCAAGCGTGGTGAACCAGTTCTTCCATTTTCCGATAGTCAAGTTTTGGATTGCATCGCGTCTTCATCCCTTCATTGAGTTCTCCAATGATGAGTTCCTTGGGATGTTCTTTCTGAATCTTTGTTGAGGGTTCACCTTTATCACTGTTTTCATTCGATGGTTCTTGGTCAGTTTCCGTAATGTTCTCACTATTCTGGTTTCCCATTGGTCGACCTGCTGATGAACCTGCTTCTTCCAAGTAAACTTCCTGTCTTATCAAAGAATCATCAAATACAATGTTAGTGCTTTCAATGAGTGTTTGAGTTCTTAGATTATAGACACGATAGGCTCTGCTATTGGTCGAATATCCTAGGAACATACCAACATCACTTTTAGCATCAAATTTGCCTAACTGTTGTCTATCATTATATACATAACATTTACACCCAAACACATGGAGGTGACTTAAATTAGGAGTTTTTTCTTTCCAGATTTGATAAGAAGTCATTTCTAATCCTTTCCTAAGATATACCCTATTTGTAACATAGCATGCTGTATTTATGGCTTCAGCCCACCATTTTTAGGCTACTTCCTTACCTATCATCATAGCTCTAGCCATTTCTTGCAATGTGCGATTTTTCCTTTCTACTACTCCATTTTGTTGAGGTGTTTTAGGTGCAGAGAATTCATGAGCAATACCTCGAGAGGCACAAAATTCAGTGAATGCAATATTTTCAAATTCTCTACCATGGTCACTTCGTATTCGAATAACAGAATCCTGTTTTTCATTTTCTATCAGACGTATTAATTTTTCAAATTCATCAAAGGTGTCTGATTTATCACGAAGAAATCTTACTCATGTATATCTAGAGAAATCATCAACACAAACAAAAATATATCTCTTACCTCCCGCACTTTCAGTTTGAACAGGACCCATCAAGTCCATATGTAGCAAGGACATGATTTGTTTAGTGCAAATGTCTTGTGTTACCTTGTGTGAGCTTTTTACCTGTTTACCGAGTTGCCATGGTCCACATATACCTTGATCTTTGCTTGGGAGTTTAGGTAGTCCTCGTACACATTGTAATCTAGACAAGGCAATGAGATGTTTGTATCCTATGTGTCCCAACTTTTGATGCCATATTTCTGTTGCTCCCGAGCTAGCATTGTAGCATCCATGACTCCTGTCAAGAAGATAACAGTTGTTAGTGGACCGAGTTCCGGTGAGCGTGCATTCATTATTCTTGTTTAACACCAAGCATTTGTCACGAGTGAAGTTTACTTCGAGTCCTTGGTCACAAATTTGGCTAATGCTCAACAAATTTGCCTTAAGATTTTCAACAAGATACACATTAGACAATTTAAGCATGCCATTTATATTGAGAGTCCCTTTCCCAATGACTCGCTCACTCTTACCATCTCCAAAGGTTACTGACTCTCCTTTTATTGGGGTGATATCAGATAGGTATGTTGCATTATCTGTCATATGCCGTGAGCATCCACTGTCAAAGAACCATGTTTCAGTGTTGTTCGCCCCGAGTGTGACTACTGATGAAGTAAGGCACATGTTTTTCTTGACAACCCAAACCTTTTTCACATTTGTTTTACTGTTTTTGAAATTTCTTACTTTCGAAGAGTTTAGAGACCTATGATTTTTTACAAGAACACCATATAAATTCCAAGTTGAAATAATACCTAATTGTAGGTCACGTTTCATTCTGTAGCATCTTGGTCGGATGTGTCCAGGTGCACCACAGTAATGGCAGATAGGAATAAATTTTCTCATACCTTTTGTGTCTTGTTTCTCATGTTGTCTTGTAGTGTTCTGTCCTTCATGGTCGAACGTAGGAACTGTAGCTGGTACAAAGACTGTTGATCCCGATGTTCTTTCTTCAATATATCCTATTCCTGTTTTATTGTTTTGTGGTCTTCCATATGCCAGGATTTCATCAATTTTAGCTTTTCCTTTGTTCAGTCCTTGTATGGTTCGCACTGCTTTATCCAGCTCGGCTCGTAACTCTGCTAACTCACGATCCTTATCCTGCAATTTTGAGGAGTAATCTGTTAGTTCATTTGTAAGGGAAGAGTTTACCTGGTGATTGCTTATTGTAGTTGTCCGGACTGTTTCAGAGTTGGCTTTAAGTGTCTCAATTTCAGTCTCGTGAAGTTGGACTTGATGTTCGAGATTCCTCACATTCTTTTGGGACATAGTCAAGTCATCTCTCAATCTTTCATTTATTTCCCTAGTGATGTGCAGTTCATGTTTCACTTGACTGAGTTCCTGATTTTCCATGCTTAGTGCGCCTTTACTTTTGTATTCCCTTACTTGATTTTCCAATGTGGTACATCTGGTAGATACTTCTAGAAACAATTTCTCCAGATCTTCCAGAGTTGGATCGTCAAAATCGGGTTCCTCAGTGTATTCTAGTTCCTCCTTAGTTCGAACAGCAGATGTGAGACATCCCAGGTCCTTGGGGTATTCTGTCTCTTGTTCGTCAGCTTCTTCTTCTCCTTCAGATTCAGATTCACTCCTGGTGGCTTTTAGTGCTTTGTTCTTTCTTAGAAAATTTGGACATTCTGCCTGATAGTGTCCGTATCCACTACACTCTCTGCATTTTGAGTCCTTTCGATTTACCTGCCTAGTGTTTAAAAATTTGTTTCCACCTTTTCTGATGTTCTCTTCAGTGTTCGGACCTTTGTTGAACTGCTGCCCCTGATTGTACTTTTTCACAAGCTTGCTGTAATTTTTCGTGAGAAGTGCCATTTTGTCAGCAACTGATGTCATATCATCCTCGAATTGTTCAGTTGTTGTCTCCGTCTTTAGGGCTATCCCTTTGCTTTTTGGTGTGTCCATGCCATTGTTCAACTCAAACGTCCTTAACTCTCCCATCAAGTCATCCAATGTCATCGGTGTAATTCTCATGAATGATTCTAGAACTGTGATTTTTTCTCTGAATCTAGGAGCTAATGTTCTCATGATTTTCATGATTTGGACATCTTCCTTGATAGCATCACCGAGGGTGTAACATTGATTTACAATGTCGCTGAACCTAGCGTAGTATATCTCAATGTTTTCATCTTCATTCATTTGTATTCCATCAAATAATGTGGCCAATCTTTGCAATTTTGACTTCCTTACGGACTCATTTCCTTCAAATTGTTTTTGTAGAGCATCCCAAGCATCTTTGGCGGTTTGGCAGTGTATAATCAACTTGTGACTCATGACATCGACCGAAGCAAGAATAGCATACAATGCTGTGTAGTTTGCCTCTTCGGCACCCCTTTCGTCCTCCGTCCATAGTGTTCTTGATTTGTCTACGACCTTAGTTGTATCCGTTCCATCTTGCATCTTAGGCCACGTCTACTTTGTTTGGATTGCTTCTCCACATCGTTTGGATCTTAGATAGATAAACATCATTGATTTCCAGAACGGATAGTTTTGTCCATCAAGCGAAGGTGGGCGTAGCGTGGTCCCCTCTGTACCCATGTGTCTGTCCCTGGATCTACCTATTTAAGAAAAAAAACTAGAACCTGCTCTGATACCAATTATTAGATCAGAATATGTGCGCGTGTGTATGTGTTCAACAGTAGTTCGAACTGTAAATGAACATGCGGAAGCTTAAAATAAGATTTGATTTTAAGCGAGGAAGAAATCCCTTCTTCCTCTCAAGTAATTTTATTAGAAGACATATTTGTTCCCACAAATGTTACAGTAGAACTTACACGTATTTGGCTCCCCCTAAATACTTGTCTACCCGTGTAACTAATTCTTCTAAAACACTTACTTGACCATCTAGTCCCCTAGATGGATTTGAATACAAACTCCCGTCTGTATTGAGTTGAGATCTCCCGAAATCAACGTGTGGTGAATTTCCAAAGTAATCCAGACTCTGCGAGGTTCGCCATTACAGACTCTGCGAGGTTCGCCTTCGATTCGCCCTTGAGTTCTTTCCAGTCTGTTGTATCCTTACGAATATAAAAGCATACTCATCAGCCTATTACTTTCTCTCAGCCCATATAAATGGTAATGAATATCTTGGAGAGTTACAGTCTCTACAACTTGAGGTTGTATTTATAGTCTCTCATGTCCTCCACGAGATCTGCCGGTATCTTCTCATATCTTGGTGGTGATATGCATATCTTTGTATATATGGCCTGGATATGCATATCTTATATCTTCATCATATCTTTGCAAGATTTGTTCCCAGATTTATTCTTGATTCTCTTTATTTTTAGGCATGCATTTCCTGACTTTCTTCTAAGAATATCTTCACAATATCTTTTAAATCTGCAATTAATAATAAATCAATTAAAATTTTTGAATAATATTGACAATAATTACCTTATCATATATATATATACACTCACAGACATATGTGTGTCTCTCATCAATCAGCCAAATAAATCTCCCATTAAAAGTAGTCAAACCATCTCCCAAACTTTCCCACACCAGCACGCCACTCCATTCTCAATTCCTTCTCCTCCTCTGTGTTTCAGAGTTTTGTGGAGCCATGATGCTTCCTTTGAACCTCATCAAAACCCACCTGATATTATCGCTGTTATCGGCACTTCTCATTATTTCTCATCTCCACTCCCCGAAGGTACAAGCCTTTAAAGCACCCTTTCGTCCCGGCGACATTTTGCCGCTGCTGCCCAGACGAGTTTCTTGGCCTGTTCTAAACAAGCTCAACAACGCTGCAGACCTTCTTCCGTCTTTTGTGGGAGCTGCCTCTGCGACGAACAATTCGATTTTACACTGGAAAGGAGCTTGCTTCTATAACAACACTGCTTGGTTGGTCTTTCACAACAACAGTGGAACTCAATTTGGGGGTGGTACTCTCCATATTAAGGTTGTTCAATCTTGCTTTTCTGTTTATTGTTTGTCTGCTCTTGGGGTTATTCTAGAAGGGTGAGCTTTGAGGTATGGGCTAATCGGATTATCGGATGTGTGTTTATTATTGGATTTTGTTTCTTAACTTAGCAGATTTCGTTGTTTAGCTGCGACTGTTTTACATTCGAACGATTTTGCTGTTTTGTAATTTAGCTTTCCTTGTGTGCAGCGGTTTTATTCAGAGGCTTTTCAAATTGCGATATGAGTGTTAAATTCTCGAAGAGTGATTACTTTTTTTTTATTTTTTTATTTTTTTATTATAAAGCTATGAAACTTGTTTTTCTTGGCTGCGAATAATAATTTTAGAGTAGCTTTATTGCCTAAAATGGGCCTTTGTGAAGTTCTTATTTAGAATTACTTCTGTGAAAATCTGGAAAAGTGGGCTGGTGTTGAGGCATAGTCATCTAGTGTGCTTTCTACATATACTTGGTGACATTCTGAGAATTGGAGAGGTTTGAATAAACCAAATGGATATGCAGTAGCAATAAATGTTCCTTGTTGGTCTTCCTTTTCATTCTCACTACTTAATTTCTTTACCCAGGTTAGCAATGCACATAGTTGGACATGTATGGATCTTTATGTCTTTGCAACTCCATATCGTGTCACGTGGGACTATTACTTGCTATCCCGGGAGCACACTCTTGACTTCAAGGAGTGGGAATCAGAAGCTGAGTTTGAATATGTGAGTTGGATCTGTGTTAATAATAATCAGGATCTCATATTCTGAAGCTGTATTTTGAGATTAAATATGTGATTTCCTTTGAAATTAGGTCAAGAATAGGGGAGTTTCAATTTTTCTGATGCAAGCAGGGATGCTAGGAACTCTTCAGGCTCTATGGGAGGTGTTACCTTTATTCACAAATACCGGGTGGGGTGAGAACTCTAATCTTGCATTTCTTAAAAAGCACATGGGTGCTTCCTTTGAAGAACGACCTGAACCGTGGGTCACTAACATTACTGTTGAGGATATCCACTCTGGGGATTTCCTTGCAATATCCAAAATTCGAGGCAGATGGGGTGGTTTTGAGACCCTTGAGAAGTGGGTGACTGGATCTTATGCTGGTCACACTGCTGTCTTCCTAAAGGACTCTGAAGGGAACCTATGGGTTGCAGAATCAGGAAATGAAAATGAGGAGGTAATAAGTTGACCAATTCCCCAACTTGTCTTGTTATATTTACTTCAAAGATCAGGTTTCTTTATGAGTCGATTGAAACAGTTACAGATTTCTGTAATTCGTTAAGTTAAAACATCTAGTGTCAAACATAGGTGCTTCGTAATCATTTTTAACTTCCGAGTCTTGTGGTTTACTTATTGCCATAAATGTTGGAGACAATATTTTTGTTTCTATATATCTCACTACTAGATTCTGTTGATTTGGATTATTAGCTAACTTGGGAAATGCCTCTAAAGCTAAAATTGTTAATTATTTGCGGGAAAATGAGTATTTTTGGGTCAGTGTACATAATGTACATCAAACATGTGTACGCTGAACCTGCTACCTAACATATTGAGAATTGGATAATCTGCTAGTTATTATAATTGATGTTTCGGAATCTCTTTTATCAATCAAAATTACAATCCCTTGTGAATTACAGTTGTACCTTTTAAATTGGTTGTTTAGGGAGAAGATGTTATTGCTATCTTACCATGGGATGATTGGTGGGAATTCGAGCTAACTAAAGATGATGCCAACCCCCATATAGCAATTCTTCCTTTGCATCCTGAACTCCGGGCCAAGTTCAATGAGACTGCTGCCTGGGAACATGCAAAGAGCATGGCTGGGTTACCGTATGGTTATCATAACCTGATATTTAGCTGGATAGACACAATTAGTGGAAACTACCCAGCACCTCTAGATGCGCACCTGGTACTTTCCTACTTCACTTTTTATCCTATAAGTTACCAGCTCACTTCTTTAATTGTTCTCTTTATTTTCTTTGTTTATTTTATGTTGTAATACTACCATATTTTCAACTGTAGCTCGTTCGTCACATAATTTTCTATATCATCCTACAATTCATGCAATTTGTTTGCTTGATTTCGTTGTCTCAATATATATGTATTCTTGGGGGAACATAGCATGGACATGGAAGCTCATATAAGTTGTGAGTTTCATGTTATTTTCTGAAGCTGGTGATCTTATTTACGGTATTTATGGAAATGTCTACTTCATTGGGATCACCAATACTTCAGTAAGCAACTGATGCTTTGTTGGAGAGGAAAATATGTATAACAATTAATTGTGACTTTTACTTGGTATGCCTAAAAAAGGCATGCAAGAAGCCTAGAAATCTGGTTGCATTTATACTTAGGAAAATTATCATATCTTAAGGAGTTCAAACAAATGTTGGCTGCAGAAGCTATTACTTGGTTTTGATTCTGCTTAATTGTGTGTGTCCATCTACATTATATTGATTTTCATGCAACTTTTGATTGTCTAGAGTGAATATAAGGATGAGGGAAGGCTGTAAGCTCATGAATGACTGCCAGAAAATTCATGTTAGTTTATAACAGACTTGGGATCATATCATCATAATAGATGACCCCTTTGCATTCTGGCAATATGATGAGGCTAAAGTAGGCGGAAAAATTACGGCAAACACATCAATGCTAGATTGTATCTGATGCTGCTCGTTGATCATATACCAAATCATCCAATAGTTTGCTGAGAAAGTATTGCTTCATTACCTCTTCCCTTTTAACTTGATAGTCATTTACAGGTTGCTTCTGTTATGACTGTTTGGACTCAGATGGCGCCTGATTATGCTGGTAATATGTGGAATGAAGCATTGAACAAACGACTTGGAACTCAGGTTTTATTAATATCTATTCCATTTATTTCAGAATAGAGATTTGAAGCACATCAACAGTGGATGATTCTATGTTAAGAAGTGAATCTGTGTTACCACATTATCTTATAAGTAAATTGTCAGAGAATTAAGCATCTGAAAGATGGACAAATTCTATGTGAAAATCTAAAAATTGCCATCATGGTTTACTGTGTGAAAATGTATATTGTCAGAAAATTAAGCATCAGAAACTCCCATTCTATTTCTGAGGATGTATGTGCGGATGTTCTTTGTTGCCACAATGGCTGCACGAGCTTAAAGTGTTAATATTTTCTAATTTAAGGAAATACTTTGGAAGTGAGAGTGCCTCACTCCTCATTAAGCTTTGAGTAGTTGTACTAATTTAATCATAATCGCACTCAATATGCTAAACATAAAATTTTTTTTTTCCCTGCAGAACTTAAGCCTTTCTGATATTATTGTTGAAGTTGAGAAGCGTGGATCATCTTTCGGTGAATTATTGGCAATTCCAGAACAAGATGATTGGGTTTATGTTGACGGGAGGTCAGCTTCATGTGTTGCTTTCGTATTTGAAGTATACAAGGCTGCAGGACTGTTTGGTGAACTTGCAAACTCTATTCAAGTCACTGAATTCACAGTGAGTATGCTGCATATGTTTTCAATGCCTTTTGGAATGGACATCTATTCAAAAACAAAAATATAAGGAGAGAGAATTTAGCCATTTTGCTCCTTGAAAAGACTAAGATACCCTTCATGAGGTAAAATTTAAAAATTACAAGTTATGTCTCTCCACGCTACCTGAGACCTGTAGGAGCTCCTACAGTGGATGTCTCTAACATGACGCTTAAGACAGGCTGTCTCGAGCTCGAGACACCCATTTCCTCAAGCATGTGAAGCTCGAAAAATCCACTATCTTGAGCTTCTAGAGGTTTTAGGATGCGAGGAAATAGACATAACTTGTCTCTTTTACAAAAAAGGGTATCTTAGTTGCTTTACATGCCAAATGGTATTCCAATTTTTGACTAGATTGGTATGTTCCATTTTGCTAGATTTTAAATGGCTATGAAACTTTTGCTTTTCTTAAGTTCTTTGTCGTTTTTATTTCCTTCTTTCTGTTTCAGATGGCAAGTAGCCTGGTCCATTTAAAATTTAAGGGAAAATTGCATAATTGGGTAACAAATTATACCACTTGTATCAAATTGGACATTAGACTAATTTGTTTTAAAGTGGGTACTGAACTTTTATTTTTGTTTCATCAGTGGTTCCAGTTCAACTTTCTGGTAAATTTATCCTAGGTGGCAACTAGAATCACGCTTGAACTGCCACCTCATAGGAAACTTAGATGCTAAACTATCTCAGTGTTAAACTTTAATTTATATCAAACTTTTTTTACAATTTTCTGTAATTTGGTTATAATCTAATAAATTAGCTATGAGGTGGCAAATCCATATGGAGATCCAATTGCCACAATGAATGAAATTGACTGAAAAAATGATCGATGAAACAAAAGTAAAGTTCAACACCTGTTTTGATATCCATTTTGATACAATATGATACCAATGATATAGTTTGATACCTTAGAAAATTATTGTACTTCTAGATTTATATTTACAAATATGTGTGTACATATTATTGGATCATTTTATGCATATCTTTGTTTGTTCTCAGATAAAAGATGCCTATTCTCTGAAGTTCTTTGAAAACAATTCCAGCCGTTTGCCAAAATGGTGCAACGATGGGGACACGGTAAAACTCCCCTTCTGCCAAATTCGAGGGAAATACAGGATGGAGTTACCAGGATTCAATACCATGGATCCTTATCCCCACATGAATGAGCGCTGCCCTTCCTTGCCACCAAAATATTATAGACCGGATGGCTGCTGAGAAGAATCCTTTGTTGTACTTCTAGTTTAGGCCGCCTGCTATATGGTACACTAGTTTTTCTACTGTATATACCTTGTATGTCTAGTTAATTACATATATTAGTAAAACTGTTTGGCACACCTAATGTTGTCTGCCAAAACAAGTGAAGATGAACTCATTAGGGGCAGTTAGCAGCCCATACCTGTACAAATGCACATTCAAATATATGAAATCAAATCCCAATTTTTATGTATTTTTGTGTGCGAGTTCTTGATAAATTCTTCATTATTTCAGCATAATGAGAAGTAAAGTGTTTGCTTCATCTAGTTTCCTCAATATTTTGTGCTCAGAGAATGAGAAGAGATGCATTGTTAACATCCAGTGCATGTTAGAAATCAGGTGAGAGCTAGTTGTGGGTACGCTGCATATAGTCGTGAAGTTTATTGCCCTGGTATTAACTAGAAGACTGTGATATTGGTATCCCTTGTGATCAGGGAGCTGCAACTACATTTGAACTCATATGAAGGACAAACAGAATTAGCAAGATTAGTTGGCAAAGCCTCAACAACTAAGTCATTAGCTTACTGTAGAATGCATAACATTAGAAATTCATAGATTTTTTGCATCGATGAAACTTGCAAAGGGACATTTATTCAAGAACAAAAACAATTAGTTGTTAAGACACTTGGAAAAAGAATGGAGAGATAGTAAGGTGGCACCAATACGTTCTGTTTTCGAAATAGCATGTTATTACGTTAAAGAGTTCAACTGTTACATTAGTCTACAAGCATGTTACATCTTATTCTTTTTCTTCAGTCAGTAGCAGAATATCAGTTGCTGTCAATACATATGATTTTAGGATTTGCTCGAAGTGCACAGCATGTTGCTTCTTGACGACAAAATTATTGCTTTGTTTTTCTTCTTTCTTATTTTGATTTAGCAAGTACTAAGTTCAGTTGCCATAAATCGTCTTCCATGATAATACAAACAACTCAGCAGCTCATAAGACAATATCAGTCTTGGACACAATTTGGATCGGAAGTCCTTGAGTAGGTACTGGCATAGGATCCCTTCTAAAGCAGTCATCGTTGCAGCAGAGTTTCCATGTGAAGTGAGTAACAAGATAATGAATTGTCACCAGAGTTTCAATCTTTGCAAACTCATATCCTGGACAAATACGAGGCCCCCCTCCAAAGGGGATGTAACAGTAAGGTGGGATCGATGCTGGATTTTCAAACCGGGCAGGATCAAATTTTGATGCTTCTGGGAAAATGGCATCGTCCATGTGAGTCATGGCTGAAACCCAGAGTAGCTGCATATAGATTATAGTTTGGAATCAATCAATTCCAAGATTCGTCATACCAAATTTTAAATTGGTAACCAAGAGGAATAAGTAATAGCGTATAGTTTGATGTGACAAAAACAAAAGGGCATGAAGAGTTTAACTTACTTGCCATCCTTTTGGTATTATGTATCCTTCATATTCAATGTCCTGTAGCGTCTTCCGGAAGCCTCCAAACAGTGGAGGATATGTCCGAAGAGTCTCCATTGCCACTCTCCAGGTGTACTTCATTTTAGCAAGATCTTCCCATGTCAAAAAATCCCCGGAGGGGATGCTGTTCTTAATCTCTTCTTGCTCTGCAAATCAATTTAGGTGGGGATGTTCAGATTCAGAGGGTAGAGAAACTGCTTTCTCAACTTATTTCTAACGTTATCGCTAACAAATATTTCTCCACAAAGAGGGCTCTTCTCTCATCAAGTCAAAAGGGGGTGATCAAATAGAATTTCATATTTTCTGAACAAGTGGTATATAAACATATGCGGCGCTCATCAATTAATTGCCAAAAATCATTCTTCTTGATCTGTAATTGTTCCTCATTACAAATTTGCCGTACCTTTTAGAACAGCTGCATATATATTTGGATCATTTGCCAAAACTCGAACAATGAAGGTGATGAGGACTGAGGATGTATCATGGCCTGCAACCATAATGAGCATAACATTATGTATTATCTCATCATCAGAAACCCATTCCTGGTTGTCATCTCCACCATTGCTGAGCAAGAAGCTAATGAGGTCTTGGTGAGGTGGGGCTCCATTTGCAAGTTGGATCCTTTTCTGGGATATAAGGTCTTTCAACATTTTTTGAACCTTGGCACTGGCCTTGAGGCTGCGGTTGAAGCGCGTGAAAGGCAAATTAACTGGGACCGACCAAACTCCATCAATCATCTGTTGGAAATACAGGATGAGCATGTCTCTCTGTGCTCCTCTTTCAATACCAAACAGAAGGGAGCAGATTATGTTGAATGTGAGAGTCTTCATCAGCGGTAGAACCTGTATGAAATCAGGGGAACCAAATATAGGTATGAAAACAAGACAGAGTATACCAATGCTACTGTGTTCTACCATGCTTTCATCAATTCTCAATTGTATGAATGTTAACTCAACTGCAATAATTCAAGAGCAGGAAAGAACTGATCTCCTACATCTATCTTGAAATTCTAAGAATCTTTATAGAATTTCACTGCAAATGCTTGGTTCTTTACTAAACTTGTTTCTTACCACAGGATTTATCGAAGAGCATGGAAGTTCAACAAGAAGATGCAAAACAAACACAGCACAAAACTGAAACAATTATAGCATACCGTAACTTGGGATTTCCCTTGCCAATGCATTTGAAAGTGCGTCCTGACTTCTTCTTCCATCTTACCAATGTAATTCTTCAAGCTATCTGGCTTCAGAAACGAAGCAAGAGCGTTTCTAATCCGCTTATGATCATCCCCACTAAGTTCCAACAGACACCGATCACCCAAGATTATCTTCACAGATTCAGTCTGCTGATTGCTAATCTTGGTGCCACTACTTGCGAACATCAATTTGTTTGCAGCCTGGCCGTAAATAAACACAGTTGGTTTGCCAAAGAGACTCAGCTTCGAAACTGGGCCGTATTTTGCAGCTCTATCAGCAATCCATTTTTCAGCAGTGTTTGCTCTCATTGCCCACAGAAGGCTAAGGCTTTGGCCGATAAATGGTATTCCCAATGATCCGGGAGGCAACTTTTTCGACGCTGGTCTTCGCTTTTTGATAAGAACGAGAAAGAAGAGAGGTAGTAGGAATAAAGAGAGGAGGGTGATCATGTTCATGGAGATGGAGAGAGAGATCCCGCTGAATCTGCAGATGATGGATGGGACTTCTTAATATATTTTAGCTGGATATTTTCACGAACAGTTTATATACTGAGGATCTTCTTAATGGAGCAGACATACAATGCAAGCTGCCAACTGGCTGAAATATTTTATTCTTTTAAAATATTGGCAGCAGAGTTGATGAATTAAATGCTAGACTAGGTGTACCTAATTGATTCGGCCGACATTAAATACTATAAATAGAACGTCAGTTTTTTGCAATGTGTGCACTTGGAGTCATTGTAGAGTTAGTTTCTTATACATTTGAATAGTATGCACCTATTTATATTATTATTTATTTAATTAAAAAATATTATTTATTTACTTAAAATATATTATTTATTATTCATTTGTTTTCATTGTACGCATCTGATTCTTCTTGTGTCGGTATCTTTGGCTATTTGTCTTCATTGTCCATCAATTAATATTGCACAAAAATTTTAGTAAAACGGTTGCACGTACAATATAATTTATAATATTATTTATCTAATTATAAAATATTATTTTTTATTTAAAATGTATTACTTTTGATTGATTACCTTATAAAATAATATACTTTATATTTAAACAAATAATATTTTTATAGTTAAATAAATAATACTTTAAATTCTATTGTAAATGCAACCATTTCATAGGAAATTTACTCTTAATATTGATATCGTTTGATTCTCTATCACTAGCATAAATCATCCCTAAGTAGCATGTACTTTCATCGTCAACAAAACTAAAATTAGATTTGAATAATATACTTTAATTTTTTTCAATTAAATAAAAGTAGAATTTATTATAACTCATTATTTTTTATTTGCGATGTATATTTACCTGTTAGCTTGACTTTAACAAGTACGTTTATTTTATATGTCATTGTCATGATGAGTATATTATTTTAAATCTATAAAAGTAATTATAATTTATTAGATAGTGTGTGGGTGTATTGGACCAAACGTGTTTTTATTTAAAATATATTAGCATGGGATGTTGACCAAATATATCAATTTTATATTGAAAGTATGATTATAAAGAAAATGTTGCTTAGGAATCTCAAGGAGAGAGCATCATCGCCTCAATACACGCAATAATATTGGGAGGCCTATTAATATAGTGGCGTTACCTCAACTATTATAAGAACTGCAATCTTTAAATACTTTAAAAGAAAATTTTAAAAAAATAGACGCAACAATATCAACACACTCATGTTTAGTTATGATTAAAAGTGCCGTCCTAATGTTTTGTAGCCTATTTTAAACATATAATTTGTTAGGAAATAAAAAAAAAAATAGCAATACCAAATAACACAATATTTGGTTACCCAGTTCACCAATAATGGCTACGTCTGGGGGCACTACCAAGCCAGGAGATTTTACTAAGTAGTTGTGATCATACATATTAAAAACAAAACATAAGCCCTTTATATAAGGCTTAGATTACAAGATTTTCTCATCCACAACCAATGTGGGACATTAAACATAAGCCCTTTATATAAGGCTTAGATTACAAGATTTTCTCATCCACAACCAATGTGGGACATTAAACAATTTACACACTTAACAATCTCCCACCTGGAAATTGTTCACAAAGTGTGACTTGTTTTCTTCAGTCATCTCAACTCATGGTAGTGCCACGTCCTCGTCTTCAAGCTTCGAGGCAAGTTGAAGTCATGCACAACTTCAACTTATCAAAGGTAACAACCTTTGTCAACATATCAGCGGGATTCTTACTTCCTTCAATTTTCTCCAACTGCAACACCATCGTCTCCAACAAGTGACGAATGTAATGATACTTCAACTGAATATGTTTTGTTTTGGAGTGAAACGCCGGATTCTTTGCCAAGAATATTGCACTCTGGCTGTCACTATGGAGAGTACTCGTACTCTTCTCCATCCCGAGTTCACACAAGAAATTCTGAAGCCACACCATCTCTTTGCTTGCTTCAGTAATTGCCACATACTCAGCCTCCGCAGTAGATAATGCTACTACCTTCTGCAGTTTCGATGCCCAAGAAATCGCCGTACCACCAAATGTATTCACATATCCCGTAGTACTCCTTCTTCCATCAAAATCATTTGATGCCAAATCAGCATCGACATATCCTTTTAGAATAAGATCACTCCCACCAAAACACAGTGTCATGTCAGTCGTACCTAGCAGATATCTCAGAATCCACTTCACTGCTTCCCAATGTTGTTTACCGGGGTTGCTCATGAATCTGCTCACAACTCCCACCGCATGTGCAATGTCTGGTCTCGTACACACCATTGCATACATAATACTTCCAACAGCCGAAGCATACGGTATTTTCTGCATCTCAGCACGCTCCTCTTAAGTGCTCGGACATTCCTTCTTAGACAACTTGAATTGGCTGCCCAACGGAACACCTCTCGAGCATCTTCTCGATGTATTGTGCTTGCGACAGATAGACTTTTCTAGCAGCTCTATCTCTTCTGATTTGCATCCCCAAGATCTGTTTTGCTTCACCAAGATCTTTCATTGCAAACCGTTCGGATAATTGCTTCTTCAACTTGCTTATTTCTCTAGCACTGGAGCCTGCAATCAACATATCATCAACATAAAGCAACAAAATGATATAACTACTCTCAAATCTCTTGAAGTAGCAACAGTGATCGGCATTGCATCTGATGAATCCGATCTCAAGCATAAAATCGTCGAACTTCTTGTACCATTGTTTTGGAGCTTACTTCAACCCATATAAGCTCTTCTTCAATTTACACACAAGTCCGGAGCCTCCTTTTGACACGTATCCTTCTGGTTACTTTATGTAGATCTCATCCTTCAAGTCCCCATGGAATGGTAGTTAATTTCACAACAGGAGTAAATATGTCTGTATAGTCAATACCATATTTTTGTTGAAAACCCTTTACTACCAACCGTGCCTTATACCGCTTACTTCCATCGGCCTCGGTCTTAATTCGGTACACCCATTTGCTGTCAAGAGCTCTCTTGCCCTTAGGGAGTTTGACATCTTCCCATGTTTCATTAGCCAAACACGAGCTCAACTCGTCATTCTCAGCAAGTATCCATTTGTTCACATCTGGAACATTCTTAGCCTCTGCATAAGATTCCGGTTCTCCATTGTCAGTCAGTAAAAGATAATAATTAGAGGGCGAATACCTATCTGGTGCCCTTCGTTCTCTAATTGATCTTTGCAGCGGAATCCGTTGTGGAGTACTTGGCTCAACATCAATCATCTCCTCGACTTGAGCTCCCCTACTCCCACCCGAGTCTCCCCTACTCCCACCCGAGTTGGTAATATCCAACTCCACAATCTGACTGCTACAATTTGGTGAATCAACTGTCTGTCTATCCTTGTATAACACTTGTTCATTGAACACTACATCTCGACTTCGGATGATCTTCCGATTCTGCTCATCCCAGAATCTATACCCAAACTCATCACCTCCATAGCCGATGAACGTGCATTTGACAGACTTTGCATCAAGCTTACTTCTAGCAGCAGAGTCAACTAAAACGTAAGCAATACAACCAAAGATACGAAGGAATGATAAGTTTACCTTTTTTCCACTCCAAGCCTCCTCCGGTATGCCGTTCTCCAAGGGCGTTGATGGACCTCTGTTAATCAGGAATGCAGCAGTGTTGACTGCATCAGCCCAGTGCATCTTTGGTAACCCGCACTTGAGTCTCATGCATCTCGCACGCTCGTTCAATGTTCTGTTCATTCGCTCAGCAACTCCATTTTGCTGTGGTGTTCCTCTCACCGTCCTCTCCATGCGAATTCCATTGTCTTTACAAAACTTCTTGAACTCGTGGTGATCGTACTCACCACCGTTGTCGGATCGTAGGCTCTTGACCCTCAAACCTGTCTCATTCTCAACCAACGCTTTCCACTGTCGAAATGCAGCAAACGCATCAGATTTATTTTTGAGAAAATAAACCCATACCTTTCTTGTGGAATCGTCAATGAAGGTCATATAGTAGGATGCTCCACCAAGAGAAGTCACGGGTGCTGGACCCCATAAGTCGCTGTGTACTAGCTCCAACTTCTCCTTCTTCAATGATCTGCCACCTTTCGAGAAGCTTACTCTTTTCTGTTTCCCGAATATACAATCTTCACAAAGACCGATCTCAACTGATTTGAGTCCGGGCAGTCTTCCTTTGGTGCATAACTCTCGCATCCCCTTCTCACTCATGTGGCCTAACCGACAATGCCATAACTTTGCGTCATTCTTCTCTTCTATGGCAGCGACACAATTCTTAGAATTCGTAGTCATGTATAGAGTTCCATCTTTTCTGCCTCGAGCTATTACCATAGCTCCCTTTGTGATCTTCCAGCTACTATCTCCAAATGTCGTCACGTAGCCTTCATCATCCAACTGACCAATTGAAAGAAGATTTCTCTTCAATCCAGGAATATGCCTAACACCGTGCAGTCTCAGAGTAGAACCATTCGGAGCAGCAATTCTCACGTTTCCCTTTCCTACAATTTTGAGAGGCTCGTCATCTGCTAGATACACCTCTCCAAAATCTCCAGAACTATAGCTCTCCATCATCTCAGAACTGCTACATGAATGAAACGAAGCTCCAGAATCCAACACCCATGAATCCAGTGGACTACTCACGCTAAGGATCAAAGCATCAGCAACCTCGTCTGTAGATGCATTCGCTGATCTTTTATTGGTCTGATCCTTCTTCGATGCCTTGCACTCTCTCTTTACATGGCCATACTCATCACAGTTCCAGCACTTCACTGAAAGTTCGTCCTTCCACGACTCTTTCCTCTCGACATGGATCTATCAGATCTCGACTTTGACTTTCCTTTCGTTCGCCCTCTATTCTCTATATTTAAAGCCGAAGTAATGCCTGATTCCCTTCTGCGAATCTCCTCGCTGATAATCAGATCTCTTACTTCATCAAACTTCATCTTATCTTTACCCGCCGAGGCACTAACAGCAGTGACTGTTCCGCTCCAACTCTCCGGCAAAGAGGATAAAAGAATTAAGGCTCAAACTTCATCGTCAAAATCAATCCCAACTGAATGTAATTGAGCCGTAATTAAGTTGAACTCATTCAGGTGTTCAGCAACCAGCGTCCCTTCTGACATCTTCAGATTGAATAGACGCCTCATAAGGTAAACCTTATTTGCTGCAGACGGCTTTTCGTACATCTCTGACAGGATATCCAGTATCTCCTTCGTGGTCTTTGCATCGGTGGTGTGGTAAGCAACATTTTTGGACAATGACAAACGAACCACGCTCATCGCCTTTCTGTCCAGCAGTTTCCACTCGCCATCCTTCATCTCCACCGGTTTCTCGCCCAGCGGCTGGTAGAGATCTTTGCCGTAGAGGTAATCCTCGATCTGAATCCGCCAGAAACTGTAATCTGAGCCATCGAACTTCTTCACTGGCGTTTTTCCTTCCGCCATTGTCTTTGCACCTCCAACCGGGCTCTGATACCAGTTGTTAGGAAATAAAAAAAACAATAGCAATACCAAATAACACAATATTTGGTTACCCAGTTCACCAATAATGGCTACGTCTGGGGGCACTACCAAGCCAGGAGATTTTACTAAGTAGTTGTGATCATACATATTAAAAACAAAACATAAGCCCTTTATATAAGGCTTAGATTACAAGATTTTCTCATCCACAACCAATGTGGGATATTAAACAATTTACACACTTAACATAATTTTCATGTGCTGAGAAAAGTCGTACGATCCTCTTAAATAATCATACAATTAGATGGTGTTTGTTTATGCCTTCCAACAGCCAGATAAAGGGTGGGGATCCAAAATATGTGTTTGTTTTGATTGTGAAAATGTGATCGATCAATCCAAATTTATTCCTCGCCCCACATTAACAAACATACAATATCATATCTAGACATGGTGTCATGGGACGCAGCCTTAGACATGGTGTCACGGGACGTAGCCTTCTCTTATTCGAGAAATGCAGCGGAACAATTCATATTTGGTCACAAAGACTTCCGCAGCCTTTGTCCAACTTTCTTGCCTCATCGAGTTCTATGATGACTCGTTGCTTGGTATATCACACCACATGCTATGCCGTGCCGACACTCTCAAATCCTTCCGGCGCAACTCGTGATGACATTGGAGCACTCATGCTCCATCAGAGCACTGAGGGTCGCTCGCACGCCCACAGTGCAACCACATGCCTCAAGCCAATGTCTCTCGCGATATGGCTAGAACCAATTGCGCAGGCTATGAGTTGGCTCACGAGGCTTCGAGATGTATGCCTCGATCACTCTCTCGGCCTAGAGGCGGTAACCTATAATTTCCACAGCCCGCGAAGGACCTATGTGGCTCACCCATAACCTCAAAGCTTAAGGGACACCCAACATGGACCTTGCCATCCCATGCCACCCGATCGATCCCCAACTCAGCCGAGGATTCTTCACACCATCTTAATGCTCATAGCCAGCCCTTAGAGGTCCCCCTCATACCCTTAGGGATGTACACGGTTAGTACTCAATAGTATGGGGAGAGTTGGCCGCTGCCACCATGGCTCCTGAAGAGCATGCCCCCCTTATCATAGGCAAAATAATTTTTTTTTCCATCACTATACATTGTTTGGTTGGGAACACAACTCTTGTATCTCTCTCGTCTGAACTCTAAATTCACTTCCGCAAAGTTCATAGCGTAGCTTCAACCTTCAATATGAACTTTGTAAAATCTTAGCCCTACCAACTCCCTCGTCTGGGGTGGCCCACACAATGTGCAACATTCGCCACACCGCCACTACAGTGCCACACTTTACAACCCGTCAACAGGTCCAGATCAAACGGGTGCGACTCTTGGTGAAACTTGATGGAGACACTCCCCACACCTCAAGGAAGGTCCCACTTGAACATTTTGGAAAACTCTTTTCTTTAAGCTCTCTTCTCAATGCTACCTTCTCGCACTCGGGTAGGAACCCTGCAGCCACTTCGCTTCACCGTCTTCAAGAGCTAGCGACCTCGGCTTGTAACTATACTTGGTGGAGAACTTTCTCATGACTCAAAGTTTTGCCTTTAAAGCAGCTCAAGTCTCCATTTCTTAAGTGCCTCTTATGGTAAGCCGATAGTGTTGTGTGCAACACACCGACACTCATCGGGTGCATGCGCCTCTTGCGTCACGGATAGCTAATTTCAGGTAATTCTACCTAATCCTGGATAATACCGAGGATTAGCATGTTATCCCATGACACATGGGCATGGTTTCTGATATGTTTATAATATTCTATATTTTTACATTCATATCCTCCTTATTTTTGTTTCCAAAATACAATTAATTGACCTAATTAATTATTTATTATTTCAGAAAAATAATTAATTACAATTGGAAAAAAATCGAGAAAGAAAGACAATTAATGAAAAAAAACCGAAGTGAAGACATCCGAAAATGAAAGGCTTAGCCCATATTTTTCCTATGAATTTATATTTTTTGTTTAGTGAACCTTTGTTATTATTTTCAAATTAATCGTAAAGATCCTAAAAGCCCCAAAAACCCATATTTTGGGCCCAAAAGCCTTAAAGTAGGGAAAAACAAAGGTTACTTCCATCTTCATGGAACCATCAGCCAAAACTTGAGCCAATGAGAGGAGAGAGACAACAACTTATTCCTTATTTTCCCTCGTAAGCTTTTATTTTATTTTTCTCTTCTTTCTTCCTTTTATTTCTTGTATTGAATGATATTGTTTATGTTTAGAATTTATTATAATATGAGTGATTAGTTTAAACTTTTGATTTAAGGGTTTTGTATTTTGATTATATTATTGTAAGATCTTTGTGATATATATGAATTTTTTTGTTCTAATTCAAGCACTAGTAGGTTCAAATGATTTTTATAGAGATTTATATTAATTTGACTTGACAAATCACATTATTATTTATTCTCCTATAGCTATTCATGAATTTATACTCCTACTATTGTAAATAAGTGTAGACTTGTAGCAATAGAGTATGTAGATTATGCTATCATAATTTGCTAAATCTAATTGAACCTATGGTAATATTGATAATTATGGCTATCCTAACTACTTATATTAGTATTAACATATTTTCACTTGAGATTAATGTTATTATTAATTGATATGGAACGCTACCGTGCCTGGTCAATTAATTAGGAAAACAAAAAAATTATACAGCTATCCTAGTAAATCTAAGGTTAATTACTTGAGTTGCAAGAATTTATTTATTTGCCCATGATCAATAATATGATTGAATGTCGAACCCTTGAATCAGATATTTCTCTTTTTATTATTTTTCTTATTTTGACTGATTTTCTTGTCATATTGTTTCATGTGTAATGGTTCCTCGTGAGCTTGTGGTTGCTAGATTAGTTAATTCAGTATTTAGTTAATTAGTAAAAATTTCTCAAAACCCCTTGTTTTTGTTTAATTTTGTTCAGAATAATTTAATTCTCGTTCCCTGTGGATTCAACCCTGCTCACCATTATACTCGTATTTGGAAAATAGGTAAATTATATTTGGTAGATTGACAACCTATCAGTTTCGGTTCCGAACATGACATCGACGGTCAACGAATCATTTTAATCATTGACCCAGTTTTGGTTCTAAATTAAATCCTCAAAAACTGGTCAGTTTGATTTTAATTTCAAGGTCGATTCCAAGAACCAACAGCTCCAAACAATTTGCTTCGATTTCAAAACGCCAGTTCCAGTTTTTTTTTTTTTTTTTTGAATGATTTTACGTCAAAAACATAAAAAATTTAAAAAACATCAAGAATTGAAAACCAAAATTAGGGGACCGACAGTTCTAGTTCGATATTGACCAAGTTGTAGTTCACTCAAAAACTAGTTGGTTCGATTTTAATTATAGAATAACCGATTTTGAGAACCAGCAGTTCCAAACCGTTCTAAAATTAGAAGTGACACCATTAAGTGAAACCATAAATGTGGATTCAATTCCACTTCAACCCTCAGAAACAAAATTGGGAGAACGGTGCAATGTCTAAATTCACATCTACTATGCCCATCTCGAATATTTCAGCTAATATACTCGTTCCAGCACGGTTGCCAAAGTGATAAAGAAGTTGGTCGGTATGAAATAATTAACTACTACTACTCCTCCTCCTCCTCCTCCTCCTCCTACTACTACTACTACTACTATTCCTGCTACTATTACTGCTACTGCTCCTACTACTACTACTGCTCCTACTGCTGCTACCACCACTCCTACCACTCCTGCTACTGCTCCTTCTGCTGCTACCACTACTCCTACCACTCCTGCTACTACTCCTGCTACTACTAATGCTACTGCTCCTCCCATTACTACTACGACCACCACCACCACCACCACTACTACTACTATTATTATTATTATTATTATTATTATTATTATTATTATTATTATTATTATTATTATTATTATTATTATTATATAGATAGATAAGGAAATTAAGCAATATAAAACATCCAATAATTTTTTAATTATTTTATTGAAAAGTTCGAGAAAACTTTTATAAACTTCAAAAAATAAAGTTAACCAGAAATTATATATATATATATATGTAATAAATTGATTAACCACAAATTATTTTTATTATTAAATATAAAATATAACATTAAAACATTTTTTAATTTTATTTATCAAAAATAATTTCTTAAAATATTATATATATATATATATATGTATATATCATTAACCATTAACTCCACAATCTTAATAATTAACTTTAATCATTAACTATGCACTCAATTATTACACCTCACTTCTCAAAATATAATAATTCTAAATACTCCCACTATAAATTATTAGTTTTATATAATTTGACAGGTTAAGTAACAATCTATCTTATTCCAACTTATTATAAATATCACGTTTTACTATTTATTTGATTGTGCAAAGTCGGTTGTGGTACAAAGGGGCATCAATTGTTTTCAAATAAATAGATAAAAATACATCCACACACAGTGTTTAACATCTTCACTCAGCCTTGGTTGCAATATGATTCCCACCAGCTGTAACTATGTAAATATAAAAATTTGTCATGAAGGCACTGCAAATAACAGCAAGATAGCAACACTTTGAAGAATAATCAAACAACTGGGAATTATTATCTACAATAGTGTCACTAATTTAGCAACTTTTTTTAAGTTTTTCTCCACATAAATCTCCACTAGCTATAGCTTGGACAAGAAAAGAGAAGGTCAAACCAGATTTAAAATCTTTAATCAAGCTTCTCATCAGTATAATGTCTCTACACTAGAAAGATGGCAAACTAAAACCCTAAAATGAACTTTTAATATTCTTTCACATACAATTCAGAAGTGACAATGTACCTGAGTAACATAAATTACAACACAGATATGCTTTTTTCTGTGGCTGACCAGGAAACATTACAAGAATTTGGTTGAACAAGAAAATCAGGACAAGAGTCTCTCTCTCTCTCTCTCTGTCACACACACGCACGCAAGCGCACACATGTGACGTAAAACATAAAACAGGCTGACATGCCTTGCCAAGTTCTCTCCCTCTCTTTTTTTAAATGATCTTTCCAGAGGAGTCAGCGATAGGAAGAGAGCTGGCTTTCATGGATATATATACACGATGCTAAAAGACTGAGTGCGTAAACAAATAATGTACAATTATGGGACACATTAAGCAAATATGATGCAATTGAGAATTTCAGCAAACTACCATAATCATGACTCACTGGTTTTTCATAATGCCTGTACTGTACATGGAAAGTTTGGTTCTGTAAGAGCAGGTGCAATAGCCAGTAATTCGTTCAGTTACCTGATCCCAGCAATGATACCAGCGGCATTATTTTTCCAGTTTGCATGTATCTTTGCTCAATAATCCAAGTCAGAATGGCAGCCATAGCTGTTTGAGGGAATGTCAGGATAATCAGACACTAATTCATCCCATAAGAAATCGAACCAAATGAAATATCAAACAAAAACTCAACAACTTTTTACATTAATTTCTTCCCTGGTCAACAATATCTTAAGTAGATAAGATGAGACTCAAGAGTTTAGAGGAGCCATGGTTTTAAAAAATCTGAAATTTTTCTCCTTACAATGATTTAAACAATGTCAAACGATAAATATGCAAAGAAGGATTTGTCAGTTGCATTTAACAGCTCTATCCTTAATTGATGGTGAACATATCGTCACTGGATCAATAGTGATCAATCATTACAATTAACTTAGGTTAGATCAAGATTTAAAAAGTGTTTTATATTTAACAACTAAGGAATAACACAACACCCCACACCAAGCCCCAAAAGAAAAAAGAAAAAGATGAGAATTAAGTCTTAAACCTTTACAACTTTTCTGTCTGCAAAACTATGAACTGCAAAATGGACTACCTATTCTAGAAAATTAACATTAATAGATAACCATGGAGTCTTGACCAAAAAACGTTCACAGATTAGTAGATATATCGTTTCTTCGCCAAATTGCTTCTTGCCGAAATCCAGTATGGAAAGTGACAGGATTTCTTTACTGGAAAGATATTTAAACACTTGATTCCAGTCATTGGTAGATTTGTGTGAGATTCACCCTAAGAAGTTTGGATTCAATGATGGTCTTAAGACAATGTCTTCAACACAATTTGGATCGGAAGTCCTTGAGTAGGTACTGGCATCGGATCCCTTCTAAAGCAGTTATCGCTGCAGCATAGTTTCCATGTGAAGTGAGTAACCAGATAATGAATTGTCACCAGAGTTTCTATCTTTGCAAACTCATATCCTGGACAAATACGAGGGCCCCCTCCAAAGGGAATGTAACAGTAAGGTGGGATCGATGCTGGATTTTCAAACCGGGCAGGATCAAATTTTGATGCTTCTGGGAAAATGGCATCGTCCATGTGAGTCATGGATGAAACCCAGAGTAGCTGCATATAGATTATAGTTTGGAAGCAATCAATCCCAAGAATCTTCATACCAACGTTTAAATTGGTAATCAAGATGAGTAAGTATTAGCATATAGTTTGATGTGACAAAAAAACAAAAGCTTATGAAGAGTTTATCTTACTTGCCATCCTTTTGGTATTATGTATCCTTCATATTCAATGTCCTGTAACGTCTTACGGAAACCTCCAAAAAGTGGAGGATATGTCCGAAGAGTCTCCATTGCCACTCTCCAAGTGTACTTCATTTTAGCAAGATCTTCCCATGTCAAACAATCCCCGGAGGGGATGCTGTCCTTAATCTCTTCTTGCTCTGCAAATCAATTTAGGTGGGAATGTTCAGATTCATAGGGTGGAAAAACAGCTTTCTCAACTTATTTTTAACATTTTCGCAAACAAATATTTCTCCACCAAGAGGGTTCTTCTCTCATCAAGTCAAAATATTCATTTAAGGAGAATTTCATATTTTGTGAACAAGTGGTATATAAACATATGTGGTGCTCAGCAAATTAATGACAAAAACCATTCTTCTTGATCTGTAATTTTTCCTCATTACAAATTCGCCGTACCTTTTAGAACAGCTGCATATATATTTGGATCATTTGCCAAAACTCGAACAATGAAGGTGATGAGGACTGAGGATGTATCATGGCCTGCAACCATAATGAGCATAACATTATGTATTATCTCATCATCAGAGACCGATTCTTGGTTGTCATGTCCACGAATGCTGAGCAAGCAGGTAATGAGGTCTTGGTGAGGTGGGGCTCCATTTGCAAGTTGGATCCTTTTCTGGGATATGAGGTCTTTCAACATTTTTTGAACCTTGGCACTGGCCTTGAGGCTGCGGTTGAAGCGCGTGAAAGGCAGATTAACTGGGATCGACCAAATTCCGTCAATCATCTGTTGGAAATACAGGATGAGCGTGTCTCTTTTTGCTCCTCTTTCAATACCAAACAAAAGGGAGCAAATTATGTTGAATGTGAGAGTCTTCATCAGCGGTAGAACCTGTATGAAATCAGGGAAACAAATATAGGTATGAAATAAGACAGACAGAGTATACCAATGCTACTGTGTTCTACCATGCTTTCATCAACTCTCAAATATATGAATAATAACTCAAACTGCAATAATTCCCGAGCAGGAAAGAACTGATCTCCTATATCCATCTTGAAATTCTAAGAGTTTTTAATTGTAATTTCTCTGTAAATGCTTTGTTCTTTACTAAACTGAAGAGCATGGAAGTTTAACAAGAAGATGCAAAACAAACAAAGCACAAAACTCAAACATTGATACCGTAACTTGGGATTCCCCTTGCCAATGCATTTGAAAGTGCATCCTGACTTCTTCTTCCATCTTACCAATGTAATTCTTCAAGCTATCTGGCTTCATAAACGAAGAAAGAGCGTTCCTAATCCGCTTATGATCATCCCCACTAAGTTCCAACAGACACCGATCACCCAAGATCATCTTCACAGATTCAGTCTGCTGATTGCTGATCTTGGTGCCACTACTTGCAAACATCAATTTGTTTGCTACCTGACCGTAAATAAACACAGTTGGGTTTCCAAAGAGACTCAGCTTCGAAACTGGGCCGTATTTTTCAGCTCTACCAGCAATCCAGTTTTCAGCAGTGTTTGCTCTCATTGCCCACAGGAGGCTAAGGCTTTGGCCGATAAATGGTATTCCCAATGATCCGGGGGGCAACTTTTTCGACGATGGTCTTCGTCTTTTGATAATAAGGAGAAAGAAGAGAGGTAGTAGGAATAGAAAGAGGGGAGTGATCATGTTCATGGAGATGGAGAGATCCAGGTGAATCTGCAGATGATGGATGAGACTTCTTAATATATTTTAGCTGGATATGTTGACACAGTTTATGTACTATGAATGTATTGTTTGCATTCGAAAAGGAATCCAGTGTTGTTATTACTTAGAATCTTACACCTTAGTTTCAGTCGTATTATACGCACTGCTTCTTCATCGTGTCGGTATCTTTGTTTACATTTTCCATGAATGGAAATATATCATTCCGCCTTAATGAAAATAATATTATATTTTAACTTATACTTCTCTTTATTTATATATATATATATATATATTTTTTTTTTGTTACAGGTATTTTATATATTATATGTTATATATATATTGTATGTCAAATTAACTATAAAGCAAATTATGAAATTTCCTAACAAATCTTAACATCAACTTAATTTCTAGCAAATCACCAATATTCTCTAAAAAAATCTTAATAACAATAGTCATTCTTAATATTATAATAAACATAAAAATTAATAAAATAAAAAAATTAATATGGCTATTTTTGTAAATGAAAAAGGCGGAAAAAGCATATATATATATATATATATATATATATATATATATATATATTATAGATTGTTACATGTCTTTTATATATTAGAAGTCTTGAGACTCTATTCCAATCCACATATTTTGATTTTTATATCAAATTGATTTATTGTAATCTAACAAATAATATATATAATTGTTTGGTTATCTATAAATTGTTGAACTACAGTTTATATTTACAAAATATTTAGAAGTTTGTTTTGATCTCAAAATAAAACAATTAAAATTAAAATTAATAATAATATAATGATATATTATTGCAATTTTTAGTAATCATTATAGCATGGCTCTATCAATCAAATTATTCTATTATATCTTATACATAAATAGATATTGATATAGATTTGTATAAAAATAGATACAATAATTAAAAGTAATTTAGGTAGGAAAATTTTGTTTGTATCTATTTAAGACGATACTTCTCTTTACACACACACATATATATCATAAATAAATAGACTTCTGCTAGTGTGTGTGTGTATATATATATAACAATTATCAAGCAATTAATTTAACACAATATAACTAACTTGAGCATTAAAAAATAAAATACAATTTGAGAAACGCCTTCTACAAATCACTCATTGTTTTTAAGAAGTCAAAACAAAATCCTTTATCTAATGTTTTTAAAAATATGATTAAAAATAATTAATTTCAGATAGTTTTTATTTTTTCACATATGAAATTTTTATTACCATAAAAAAAAAATTCAATCTATTTCGGCTTTACTTGTATTGGTTTATTGATATGGTCAAACATTAAGTTGGAGGGATTTTAAAATGTTGCTTAGGAATCTCAGTCATGAGGGCATCACCTCAGCACACACAATAATACATCCGGTGATATCGTCGATAACAATATAATAATATAAATAAGAAATTTAATTTAAAATTACTAAAAATAAAACACGCAACAAATCGACACACAAATGTTTGATTACTGATTTAGTCGCCTGTTCATATGTATTGTAGCCTTGTTCTTATATAAAATAAGAACAGTGAAATGAAATTGTGAAAGCCATTAGTTGTCTTTACTCAGCCTTGGGTGCAATATGATTCCCACCAGTTGCAACTTTGTAAACATAAAAAAGTGTCATGGCACCACTGCAGACAAGAGCAAGATAGCAAACAACTTAGCAACATTCAAGAATAACCAAACAACTGGGAATTGTTATCTACATTATTTTCAAGCTATTTTAGCACCTTCTTAAGTTTTTATCTTCACATAAATCTCCACTACATATATCTCGGTCGAGAAAAGAGAGGATCAAACCAGATTGTTTTTTTATAGTGACAAACTAAAACCCTAAAACGAACTTGTAATATTCTTTTAAATACAATTCAAAATTGAAAATGTACTAAGTAACCTAATGTATAAACACAGATATGCCTTTTCTGTAGCAGACCAGGAAACATTATATAGGACTTGGTTGAACAAGAAAAATCTAGGACAAAGACTCTCTCTCTCTCTCTCTCCCTCTCCTCATACACGCACGCGCGTGCATGTGACCTAAAATATTACAGACTTACATGCTGGCTTTCTTGGATTATATACTATGGTAAAAGAGTGCGTGCTTAAACAAATGATGTATAATTAAGGAACTCATTAAGAAAATATGATGCAGATGAGGATTTCAGCAAAATAACAAAATCATGACACTGATTTTTCAGAATGCCTATACTTTACAGGGAAAGTTTGGTTCGCTAAGAGCAGATACAATACACCAGTAATTCTCAGTTACCTGATCCCAGCAACGATACCAGCTGGCATTATTTTTCCAGTTTGCATGTATCTATGCCCCATGATCCAAGTCAGAATGGCAGCAATAGCTGTTTGAGGGAATGTTGGAGAATCAGACAGTAATTCATCTCATTTGAAATCAAACTAAACCAAAAATCAAAGAGAAACTGAACAGCTTTTTACATTTCTTCCCTAGTTAACAATATCTTAAGTAGGTAGATGAGACTCAAGAGTTTAGAGGAGTCCTGAAGCCATAAAGGCTGACTATTTAAAGAGTTTCTGAAATACTTCTTAACACAATGATTTAAAGGATGTCAAACGATATATAATGCAAAGAAGGATCTGTCATCTGTCAGTTGCATTGAACAGCCAATCCCTAATGGATGGCAAATATATTGGCAGTGGGATCATTACAATTAATGGATGGCTCAAGATTTACAAATTGTTTTATATATAGTATGGAATACAGGAATAACACCCACCCAACTACCCCAACCCCCCCCCCCCCCCACCCAAAAAAAAAATCATGGACCTTTTTTGAACAATGAACTACCTTTCTAGCAAAATAAGCATTAATAGATAATCATGGAGTCTTGACAAAAAAATATTCACAGATGAGAGTAGATATATTGCTCCTCCACCAAATTGCTTCTTGATGAAGGACAGTATGGAAAGTGACAGGATTTCTTTACTGGAAAGCATGGTTCTAAAAATCAGCATGGGCGGCCACCTAGGCACCCCTAGGCCGAACCGAAATACCCCCAATCAGGCAACAAATGCTGCTAGGCGATTAGGCGCCGCCTAGGTACACCTAGGGCGCACAACCGCCTAGATGCACATAATTTTTCTTTTTTTTTTTTTAATTTTTTTTTCTAAATTTTTCATTTTTTAGACTTTAAGTTATAACAAATTTTTGGGCTGTTTGGAATTTTTTTTGGTCCGTTTAGAAATATTTATTTGTTTTGTCATTTTTATTTAGAACTAGAACTTGTTACTTGTGAGATTTGCATTTCGACTTTGATAGTAATGTTAATTTGTTATTATGACTAATTAACTAGGTGACAACTAACATATTTTGACCTTTTAACTTATATTATGATATTATGCATATTATCATGTTGTGATGTTTTGGTTTTAGAAAGTTTGGAATATGAATTATTATTGGAAAACTTTGATATATCAGTAATATATTACAAACTGTATAATTTATACTGTAAATTAATTGATTTTAGTACGCCCGCCTAGACCCTGCCTAGGCGCTAGTCTACCGCCCGACTGGCGCCTAGCGAATTTTAGAACATTGCTGGAAAGACAGTTAAACTCTTTATTTCCAGCCACTGGCAGATTTTTGCGAGATTCACACGGAGGAGTCTGGAGACAGTGATAGTCAAATTAGTGAGATTTGTAAAATTAATTTCACATCAACTGAATTATTTGCAGACCTCTTACATTGATACTAACCTCGGGTCAAAAGAAATGATCTTGGATATGCTAGTTCTTCAGGATTCTGTCATCATAGTAGCTTCTTTCATCTACAACAGAGCACTATCTTTTTTACGGCACAAAAAGGGTGCAGCTTGACATGACTACTGGAAATCATATTCTCTTTCCTTTATTTTCCTCCTCAAGTCTTAAGATGTAAAACTCCATCAATTCAGCAATATGCCTGTAACTTTCCTTAATGCAGCCTGATGCCTATCTGTGTTTGGGCATGCTGAAGAACAGGGAGCATGTTCTAAAACCTAATTTGACCCGACGTATATTCCTATTCGTAAAACATCTTATTGACTTGCTATCCAAAAACTGAAAACATAATCCTCTTATGCTACATTCAATGGTAAAACGTCAGATCAAGTTTAAAAGAGCAATTTCTCCAGTAGTGACAATCAAAATAGAAGCAATTTTAATAAGGTGACATTCCAACCAACACAATGATCCTAGTAGGCTTATATTGGGAGCAAGAAAAAAAACATCACAGTCACAAAACCATACAGAAGTTTCTGATCACAGAAAAACATCAAAGTATTGAACAAAGAGGGACTCAGTATATAATTCATACAATCTATATACTTGTATGTCTTGCACAATAACTAGTGTGAGGCCGTCACGGAGGAATGCGTCGGAGCAGATCATAATTCTTTTCAAGTAAGAAGTAATGTCTCTACTTAAAAGTGACTACCTTGCCATAGTTGCAAGAAATATTTTTTGATATACTTCATTGCGTTAGAATCGTGCCCTGTGTCCCTTTCAATAAAACAGAAACTAATCGTGCCCCTTTCCGTAGAATCGAAAAATGAAAGCATCAATTAAAGTAATATCTCTAACGATAGACACACATAAACATAATTCCCAAATTTCATCAGACAGATTTCACCTATAGGCTAACGTCCACTAGACTGCAATAAAAAGATGCATACCCGTTTGAAGAATCAAGGCGAAGTAAGAGTTCCTGCCTTTATGGTAAGCTTGGAGGCTCAGATAACCAGCGAGGAGGAGGAATAATCCAGTGCCGACGCCCCCAGCCAGTGAGGCTGTGCTGCCTTTTCTGGCGTAGCCGATAACGCCACCGCAGACCAGAAGCAGCCCGTATGGGATTGTAAAGCAGAAATCATGCATTCTGAAACAGGGTTTTGCCGAAAAGTTCAATCGAGAGGAGAAATATTAATGAGATTTTGCTGGTCCTTACGAAATGACAAGTTCTGCAATGCTTGTTTATGAGTCAGGTCCGATATGTTCCTGGTACGGACTACTGACCAACTCTTTTCGCCAAAATTGACCTTGGACTTTTACGCAAAGGAAACCAGTGTGCGCGTCCAAAATCTGGAGATTGAGTGGCATAGTGGTATTTAAATATTTATTTAAGGTTAAAAAAAAAAAGTGTCCATTTGCATCCGATCTACCTTACTTATTTAATTAAAAAATTCTATATATGTTTATTTTAAAATAATTATCACTAATTTATAATATTTTTTAAATAAATAAATAATATTTTACAATTAAATAAATTTGACCGTAGATTGGATGCACGATGAACCCAATTCACAAAAGACCACTTATTTAATAGATGAATTTCAAATCTTCTCTCATATCTACTTTCAGGTGTAATAATGTTTTGAATTATTTTCTAAAATATTATTTTTTGCTGAAAATGATTTTAATTATTTATTTTTATAATTAGTCAAATAAAAATAATACTAAAGAATTAATATTTTTTAACCAATCTAAACAGATATTAATTTATGTCAAAAAAATATAACTTTTTTACGTGTGCAAGACAAAAATGGGGGGAGGTTACTGTAAATTTATGAATTTTTTACAATCTGTGGATTGATCAGTCCATTTAGTATACTGGGGTCATAAATCCCTCTACCCTCATGCATGGAAGATTTGAAAATAAGTAATCTGGCAAAGCATTCCCTTCTTTAATGAATAAATATAATGTGGCCCTCAAACAATTGTTCTGCTGCAGCCTGCAGCTATATCATTAATTTGCATATTGCTTCAGAAATGTGGTTAATCTAAAAGGTGAAATACAATGCCCCCCCAATTTAAGTTGCAGTTGTACCAGGGGAACTCGCAGTTCTACTTCCCCTTTCTCAATCCTTCCTCTTTAATCCCGAAGTTCCCTCGAATTCACACTCCGATTTCTCCAATGGCGACTCAATCTGGGTCCCCAAAGAGACCCACTTGCCCATCATGCTCCAAACCCATCCGCATTTGCCTCTGCACCCGACTCCAGACTCCGATTTTCCATAACTCTGTCAATGTCACCATTCTCCAACATAGTCTTGAGAAAAAACATCCTCTTAATTCCGCCCGGATCGCTACCATTGGGCTTAGAAATGTTGGTTTTTATACGGTTTCTGATGTTAATTTTGAAGCCCGCTTCCTTATACGGCTACAAGATTCAAGTCGTGCCACATCCGACGATGACGACCAGCTGTTCGACGAAATGCCAAGTAAAGAAAAGAATGATGAGTTTCTTGGAACGACAATTTTAGGAAATACGGAATTTCGGAATGATGATACGGATTTAGATGGACATATTATAGAAACAACTGGTTCTAGTGCGGCTGAAAGGCGCCATCTTTGTCAGAATATTACGAATTTGAGGGGTTCTCAAGTCGCTGCTCTCAACATTACCATTGCAAAGTACGGAGCCATTAGCTCCTTCAACAATTGTAAGATTAAAACAGAAAAGAGTTTTGATCAGTTATTGGCCTCGGATACAGCCATTGATGAGATAAGAAAAGGATTTATTGTAAAAAAGCTTCAAACAAAGCTGTGGGAGGGGATCAATGAGCATGAAGAAAGTGAAGAATTTGAAATTGGCGTGCCCCCCGGATCGGTGCTGTTATTTCCAAGCGAAAGATCAGTTGACGTTGAGTCCATAAATTTTGAAGTAAAGAATTTGATTGTGTTGGACGGGACATGGGCGAAGGCCAAGAGAATGTACAGCGAGAATCCATGGTTGAGCCTGTTGCCGCATATAAAGTTGGATATAGATAAGTCGAGCTTATACAGTGAAGTGAGGCATCAGCCGAGGGCCGGGTATTTGTCCACAATAGAGAGCATTGTGTACGCAATGAAGGCAATGGGGGAGGATTGTGGGGGATTGGATGGTCTGTTGGATGTGTTTGAATCAATGGTTGGGGATCAAAGGCGATGTAAAAATGAAAGGTTGAGCAAAGTCTTTGAGAAGTAGGGAGTGAGCCTTTGATCGTTTGAACTGCGTTTGGATTTTATCTTGTTTATAAACAAACCATTTATTTTCGATCAGTAATGAAGCAGAAATTGATTTCAAGATAGTGTTTACTCTCCATATTCCATGCCAGGGAAATCAAAGGCTGGAATTGATCAAGGTTGGTTGTCGTTTCTCTTCCCAGAATTACTAAAAATCTCTAAAGATTTTCACTCTATTCCACAAGTTTGATGAGGAACAGTTATATCGATTTTGTACTCACCGCAAAGACTAAATATTGCTATATTTTAAGATTTTTTTTTTTACTTACTGCATAATTTGTAATATATTTTTTTATAATAAAATAAAATATATTTATAATATAATTATTTGTAAGTTAATATTTAAGAACATTTAATGTATTTTATTATTTTTGTTGTAAATATGTGTAGACTATATAATTTTGTGTAAAAAATAAATATAGTCCATCTGTCTCAAAATTCAAATAAAAATCTTGTTTGTGCTGCGTAAGGTCTAAATCAATAATTCATTGCACAATAAATAATCAAGTCTAACTCAAATATCAATGCAAAATAATGGTATTTTTTTAAATCTATCATCTAATTTTAATATATGCAATACTGATGTTAAATTAAGTATCGTAAAAAGATAACTATTTCAATATTATACATAAAAAACAAATTAAAATGAAAAGGTTATTTATCTTTTAACAAGCTAGAAAAGATATTTTGAAAAAAAAAAATTAGATCAATAAAAACTTACAAATCATTTTTCTAAAATATTTCTACTTTTAAAAACTATAAATAGACATGGAAAAAATTACTTTATTATTATATTAATATAAATACATATATTTAAAAAATACCAATCTCTTTATAAGCAAAATGGAAGAATTTTTGTTATTAATCCGTGCCTACGGCAGATGGTTCTTCTAATTGTTCAACAAACCATGTAACTTTTTTCACCATATTTATAGTAATAAAATAATTTAAATATATTTTTTCTGTACATTCTCAGTTTCTAAAAACAAATAAATATTTTAAAATTTTGATATATCAGCTTTTGATTAGTTGATTTTATTTTTACTTTTTTTAAAATTATTTTCTTTCAATAGTTTATAATAGAAATAACTTTTTTGTTTCTACTTCACTTTTAACATATAATATATTACGCTACTCATTTTTTTCTTGATTTTTAATTTTATACCCATATCGTATTTAATAAAATAAGATATTAGATTCGAAAAATATAATTATTCTTATTTATAATTTGAGGTCAGATTTTAATATTTATTGTATAAATTATATGTAATAAATTTAAATTGTAAATAAATATTAATTAATATTTTTATAAAAATTATTAAATAATTTAATTTTTATATAATTAATCAATTTATTATAAAAATAAAATTTGTATTTTGGGTAAATGGAATATATATATTTTTTTGTATAAATTATATTTTTACAATTAAAAATATTTTTAAAGTTTTATTTTTATAGATTGATTAACTCTAAATTATATTATAAGTAGTTTTTATTTTATTGTCCAATATATTAAAAATCGTATCGGTTCCGATGCATTACTGATTTAAAAAGATTGTTAATAATGGGTTCAATTTATGAAATATTAAAAGGAAAAGAAAAGCGTTCCTATTTATGCTGAGGGAGATGGACTAATTCCATCGGTTTTTCAGTGTCCCCCAAAACCCAAGGCATTAGGAATGCTGCTGAAGCTCCATTCATGGCGTCGCTTAATCCATCAACCCCCACTCTTAACAGACCCCAGGTTATGTAATGACCTGCCCTTGCCCTCTTCACCTTTCCTCCTCGTCTCTCGTTTCCTCAGCCACTCTCCGCCTGCAGAAGAAGATGAAGAAATCTACGACCCCCCATTTTCCACCACACCTACTGAAACTGCCCCGAAGAAAAACAACTCCAAATTCGTTACAAAGAAGAACCAACCACCAAAATCCATTAGCAAAGTTGATACCGATATTATCGACGAATTTCCTGTGAAGTCTGAGTTGCCCTTCGATTTTATGTACTCTTACTCGGAGATCAGCCCGGGTGTTGAGCCCATTGGTTTTCGGGAGCCCCCGAGGTTCTCACCATTCGGGCCTGGCCGGCTTGATCGCAAGTGGACTGGGACTATTGCACCGGCCCACCAGAAGCCCGATTTGGAGAAGTTGGCGGAGGAGCACCGAAGGATTCTGGGAGAGCCACTTTCCGAGGAGGAGATTGATGAGCTCGTTGAGAAGTATCGCCACAACAATTGCTCCCGGCAAATCAATTTGGGTAATTTTCGTCTGTGTGTGTGTCATAGATGAGCAGTCACTTACTCTTACTAGGGTACAGTGGTTTATGCATCCTTAATACTAGTGAATGGTTCTTAATCAATGCTATAAGCCAAACAATTGTAGGAACTGCATTTTTAGCCATTGGTGATTCAAGAGCACCATCTCTATATTGCTGTGTTATGGATACATTACTCTTTTTGTATCCCTAAACTGGATTAATTGGCTGACTAGCATTTTCACTGTAATGGCATCTAAAGCATGAGATGGGATGCTTTATATTAACTTCAGTTATTCGAGAACAAAATATTTGTTGCCATCCTCTGAAATAGGCCCATTTACGCATCATGAAATATTCCTATTCGCTGCTAATATTAACCTGATATGGTGATAGCAGCTGGTTGGAGGAGAAGAAGCTACATAATGGAGAAAAGGATAAGAAATAAGGATTGAAATAGTGGAACTATGATAAGAAATGCTGTTATAATAAAAAATAAAAAATAAAATCAATACTTGACTGCGAGGAGGACTTGCATTTGCTCTACTTTTTTATTTTTCTTTTTATCTTTTAGTTGCGTATATCCTCCATAAAGTTACTAGTATTGTGTGAAAACTATGATCTGTTGGCATCAATAGTTTTGTTGAATTGAGATTAAACCATGTAAGAACTTCAAACTATTGGGTCAGTTTGGCTTTAGGCTACTATTTCGTCCATGTATACTGAAATCACCTTTTGTTGAATTTTTCCAGTTATTTTGCTCGAGTTTAAATTTGACTATAATTTTCTGAAGCCTTTTTCCTTTAATATGATGTAATGAGAAGTTTGATGTTGATTATGATAGGAAAAGGAGGTGTTACACATAACACGCTTGAAGATATCCACAATCACTGGAGAAGGGCAGAAGCAGTGAGAATGAAGTGTTTGGGGGTACCAACTCTTGACATGGACAACATTTGCTTCCATCTTGAGGTTCAAAACCCTGACAACTCTTGACATGTCTATAAGAGTTGTGTGTTTATTAGCTAATAAGGATTGCAGTGTGTTTGTAGGACAAGACTGGAGGGAAGATTATATACCGTCACATAAACATCCTCCTCATATATCGTGGTCGTAATTATGATCCCAAGAACCGACCCAAGATTCCGAAAATGTTATGGAAGCCTCTTGCACCAATTTATCCCAAACTTGTGAAGAATGTTGCCGATGGTCTGTCATTTGAAGAAACTAAGGAGAAGCGGAACAGAGGGCTTAATTCTCCTCCTCTAATGAAACTAAGTAAATTACTCATCCCCAATTCTGACATTCTCTAGTTTGAAAAAAAAAACAGTTGCATAATGTTGTTTATTTGTCGTGTTGCAGCTAGGAACGGTGTATATGTAAATGTTGTGGAGAGAGTGAGAACAGCATTTGAGACCGATGATGTAGTAAGGTTAGACTGTACTCATGTGGGCACAAGTGATTGTAAGAAGATCGGTGTCAAATTAAGAGTATGAAAACCATATTTTCGATCCTAATTATTATTATTTTGACTGATCTAATTTTGTATTTCTCGGAAGAAGTTATGATCCTTTGGCTTTCATTTTCCATTCTCTTACTCAGGATCTGGTTCCCTGCTGCCCTCTTTTGTTCAAAGACGAACAGATTATACTCTGGAAGGGAAATAAAGCAAGTTAATAAGATCTTTGCTCATCAGTGGAACTTTTGAGTCAAGAATTGGGTTAACAGGAAAAAGACATGTGTGAAATAGTTACTGAATTCACCTTTGCACAAATTTTTCTTGTCTGGTTAGCACCGCTTACCCTGGAGAATGGGCAATCTCTTGATAGATGATTAGGTGTTGTATTCTTTCAGTGAGTCCTTGATGTTTCTGCATTCTATAAGTTTGTAGAGTATTGATTTGCATTTCCTTAACATACTTCACTCATGGTCGTGGGCATGCAAGATCTCAGTTTTGCAAATATATGTATGTGTGTGTGTTATTTGTATCTCGAATATTTGATGTTGAAAGTGCATGAACTCTGAGGAAAGACTCTTAAGGAATATGTTTTGTACTTGAATTTTTTTATGGCTGTGTATTAGAAAATTCATCAGTAAACCTGGACTCCTGAGAAAAGCAGAAGATTTTGGTCATAGAATGGTGCAGCTGCTTGTTTGGTATACAGAAGATGAGAATGCCATTCTTCTATTCTTTGAAATGTGAAAACTGGCTTGTTATAGATGCAACTATCTTTGCATTTACACATGTAAGTGTTTTTTAATAATAATTTATTCATATTTCCTCTACACAAATGTATTATATTTTATGAAATAATTAATATTAGAATGAAAATATGAAATTTTGAAATGATTAATTGAGTACTATTTGAGCTAATATTCTAAACCCTAAATCTGAGAAAACTTACATATACTAAAAGCTTGAAAACACGCAATCGATAGGCTTTGCGAAAGCAATATTTGCCTCCCTACTTGTATCCAGTTTGCTTCAAGAAATCTCATTAGCAAATAGCTCCAGCCATGAAGGAAATATAAATGTATTCTACAACACATTTGGACATAAAACCTTGAAATCCACCTATATCTATGGCTCCTTGAGGATTTCTCTTGATTCATTTTTCGTTTTAGTTAGACATCCTGAACCAATCAGTGAAGTTATCCAGGCTTGGTCCGACCTCACTGCTTCATCATCGTCATTTCTATGCCAACTCCAAAATGCATGAGTCGAGTTCACTACATTGAACTCACCATGACCAAAACTTGCTTCTCGGAAGACTGACCACTCCGGCTGTGGCTCATTGTACCTGCCAATTGGTACCCAATGCATCTTACTATCATATAATCTAATCATCATTTCAGTTTGATTATTGCATAGATCAATAAACAGAAAAATTACCCATGTGCTAAACCTTCTTGATTTCCACCATCACCGATTGTGATGTGTACAGATCCGCAAGGATCGGATCTACCATTAAATACGCGCTTCTGATCAAACAACCAACTAATAAGTCAAGTGCTCAAAGGTTATAAGGGATGGAAACTGTACACGTTTGTAATAGTACCGATCGCTCATAGGCGTGCACATGGCCAACAAACACGACGTCCACACCAGCAGCATGCAGCACAGGCTCCATTGCAGCCATCATGTCATCACCTTCACCTTGATGAGCCTTATTACTGTTATACCATGGCACATGGAATAGTACAATGACCCAAGGTGTCCTTTCACGATTCACCTTTGAAAGATCGCCCTAATTAAGGATCAATAAGAACATAGTTATGTAAGTAAAACACTCTATCATCAAATCACATATGATTATAGCATAAATATTTGTTATTACCGTACAGTTCTTTGTCAATCACAATAGAGGGATAAAAATTACGATGACATTTCTTCAGTGCAAGGCCTAAAGTAGATTCTAAGCTCTTTCTATTATAAACACACAGAGCACACTTGAAAAGGTAATTTCACATCGAGAGATTCATGCAAGAAAAAGCTGCCAACATACCTTCAGCCACCTATACTGATCAGAATAAGTGTCATAATCAGTATATGAACCAAGCATGACTGCATGAACTCCAGCCACATCAAACGAATAATACAGATTTGAAATAGAGCCACTCTCTTCAAACGGCATCTTCCATCTCGAATTAAATGACACAAAACTATCTTTCAAAACTGGTATATTCTCCTTCTCATGGTTTCCTTGTGTCACCATCCATGGTTTTGCACTCGCAAGAGGCTCAACCAACTCCCCGAACGTGTCCCACCTAGGCTGTATGTAATTAGCATAGGAAAGGTCCCCAGGGAGCAAGAGAACATCATATTTGCACTGGTTTATATGTTCCAGGGTTGACTTAGTCCATCCAGTTTGACCTAAATCGCCAACCAAGGCAAAAGTAACTGGGAACTGAGATGGCGGGGTTTTGAGCTGAAACTCAGGGCCTTCTCCCCCACATCTGTAGAAGTATATAGTGTTGTCTTCAAGTGGACCGATGACAGTATGGTGAATCTTCCCAGAGTGGTACATCAAATAATGATAGAAAGTATCCTCTCCTTGAGACTTGAAGCTGTAGTTCTTGGATGATGTCCCGTATTCAACTATGGATGGAGAATGCTTATCCTTGGTGATCCACGTGATTCGCATGTGTTTAGCTCCAGCCAGGGAGATGTGAACCTGAATGACCATGTATGCAACATGTAAAGGATCAGATAAGGAAACACAGCCAATGGATGAACAGGGAAAATTGCAATTTTTTGGTGTAGTATTTCCCCGGAGATTGCTGACTCAGCAGCCACACCAGTTTCCGGCAAAATGACAATTTTCATGACGTTGAAGATAGAGAACTAATTTTGCAATCGTGAACTTAGTGTTCCTAATACAAACACGACCATACAAAGAGGACCAAACTAAGTAATTTCCCCTGGATAAATATTCTAGACAATCACTCTAAAATGTTGATTGATAGAGAAACAATCACAGCTCCATTTGAACTTTAACAATGTCTCAGACATTTGTTTTCAAGAACTCAGGCGTTATCTTTGGACATATTCTCGTTTCCCATAAGAAACAGAACGTATCCGTTTTATCCATATATCTTCTTCCATATGGGACAGAACTTACATAATGTGAACTAGTAGCGCTCTAAGACAACATAATATAATTCGAATATAAAGATTTTGTAATCTAAGAACATAGCAGCGCTTCGACCCACAACCAGAGACATAAGCAGAAATTCCAGAAATTTAAATAACAATTCTTCAAATTAACACCAGAACTCAAAAATTCCCCCATTAACAAGAATGAAGCTTACCTGTTGAGGATAAGAAGAAGCTTTCGAGCTCAGCGAAAATTGAAGCGCTTTCCGAGGCGGCGGCCTAACGTACTCAGCTCTGGCACCGATTGCCACCACCGCCATCACTAGAAACAGTTTAATATCCATGGTCGATTATCCTTCACAGTGGGGCACCTACTGCTGGAAGATCTTGATACTTTATACTGTTTGCATATGGGTAATCAATATGGGCGATGAGGACGGCAGTATCTGGGACATACCATGATTGATTCTGAATCCTTCGTTTGGGAATTTTCAGTGAAGTACCCGTGATTATGGCTGCATAATGGTCGGTTTCCTATTGACTTGAATGCCTAGATTTGAAGAATTTATTTGCTTTCATACTGTCGTGTGCCATAAAATATTCCTTTCCATAATTGAAAGATTAAATGTAGGATGTTTTATGGATATATTTGTTCTGGGATATATATGCTCGTGAACATTCAATAATTTTATTTTTAAATAAATTAGATTTTCTTCATTCAATATAATATATTATAAAATTATACTATTATTATTATATAAAATTATAAAATATATAAGTGATATGAAAAAAATTAAAAGATATAATTATATAACAAAACAGGAGATTATGATGCAAACAAAATACTTATGATAGGTAAAATATAAAGAAAAAAATAATAAATTTACTTACACATATTTGTACATAATATTTTAACATGATACAAAAAGAAATTAAAATAACGCATTTTCAAAAAATATTTAATATGTATTTATTTTTCTTTATAGTTTAAAATTTTTCCTGTTTAGAGAACTTTCAAATGAAACTTTACTTGAAGCCATCACTGCAAATTATTTTGAGCGCATGTCGTCTCTTGTACTCACATAATTTTTTATGTATTTGATCTGATTTTGTGCCACCTTTTAAAAGAAGAGGTATTGTTGCGTGTGGTTTCAAACTTTTTTATGTTATTTATATAAATATTTTCCATGCGCATTGAATGTTTTTAATAAGAATACAATGAATAATACTTATTTATTAAGAAACTATCTATTAGTTTTTATTAATATTATATACAATCAATCTATATTCTAGAATTTAATTAGTAGATAGATATAGGAATTATGGAAAGTCAACATCGGTTCTACCCTTAAAATTTAATTTCAATCAATTAAAGAGCTCTTTAAATTAATAAATATTAATTTATAAAAAAATCTGTAGTATTTCGAAGCAGCAGGGTTGCAATTTGGGGCACTTGAATTTGGAATGAAGGAGCATGTCATTGATAATTACTGCCTGGTAAGCTTTGAATTCACATGCCGTACTGGTTGAAATAATCTGATTTTTAGTTTGGGATCATGTGAGACAGCCACACTTCATGACCTGGAATCTGAAAAGAGACAGCCACCCTTCATGACCTGGAATCTGAAAAGAGACAGCCACACTTCATCGAAAGGCAATGCCTCCTTTATTTCTCAGGTAAGAAGAAGATGTAGAATTGCAGGATTGGATGTTAGAAGAAGAATCCCAGGAAAAAGAGGCCACTATTTTTTGGGATCAGCTCTATTAACATATTTTTATTTTTCCTTCTTCAATGAATTACCCAACTCTCACAAATTGAACAGGAATTTGCTGTTAGAAGCCTGAAATATCAGCAACATTTTCATTTCCACTTCAGTAATACCATTATTATCAGATCAATCTAATCCAATCCCAAAGTTTCATGACAAGACAACAACATTGTTATGTATATTGCATCATTATAATCCAAGTCCAGAAGGCTTATTCATAATAAAAGTAAATAGTGATTAATTACTCAAACCATTTCCAAATGAGAAAAGAATTCATGGATCACAATCTTGAAACCGCCTTACTCTCAGCACCAGCGTCGTCATCCCCCACCGTCTCATCGGACCCAAGCGCCGCCAGCACATCGGAGAACACACTTTTCCGGTTGTCGGCGTACACTTCCCCGTCCCACTTCCTGCTCACCAATTCCATCCCAAGCTTTACGGCAGCATCCAGAGTCTCCGCAGCACCCTCGTGGGCCGAGTCCACGATGCCCCACTCCACCCCCATAGTTGCAGTGATTTTCGCCGCCTTCAGAACCACATTTCTCCAAATCTTGGGAGAGCCGATCTTGCTCTTTAGAACAGCCATAAACCAATTGGGGATTTTGTAGTTGATGTCGAGCTCACTCATGTAGAGGTACCCTCGGTCTTTCCGCATGAGGAGGTAGTCGTGGCCCAGGGCGAAGATGAATCCGCCGGCGGAGGCATGGCCACTGACGGCGGCAATTGTGGGCATGGGAAGGGAGATGAGGTCAGCCACCAAAAGGCGGAGTTTCTTGGACATAGATTTGGACCGGGCCGGGTCGGGAACTGAGAGTGCCCATGAGAGGTCGTAGCCGTTGGAGAAGAAGTTGCCCTGGGCGGTGGTGATGAGGGCAGCGGGGCGATTGGAGTCGGATTTGGCCTGGGCGAGTGCAGCCCGGATAGACTCGATCAGGGTCGGGTTCAACCGGTGCTCATCGTTGCCGGTGATTGTGAGGATGAAGACATCGCCTCGTTTATTTAAACTACACATCCTAGTATCCTACCTCCCCTCCACACACACACAAACACAATCTTGTTTCGGGGAGGGCTCCGATTAGACTTACCACGGTTCTCGTGGATTCTTTTGTTTCGATTTCAATTTGATAATTGTTAGGGGTAAAATCAAATGATATATTGGTAGTTTGCATCAGGGTTATTACGTTCAACAACTATATTTAATATATTGTACTTTGCACAATTTATAATGATGATATAACAATGTATTATTAAAATAAAAATATATCATGATATAAAAATATATTAAATATTAAAATATACCATAATAAATTTATTAAAAAATATTTTATATTTAAAAGTTAATATTTTATTTTATATATGTAATATAAATATCAAATTGAGGATTATGAAAATACGATTAGTTTGATATTATTTTTATAAAAAATAAAGTTTGATGAAAAATTATAAGTTTTTTAAAATTAGAGTGAAAAAATAAATAAATAAATTGATTGAATATTATATTTTCTAAAAATAGAAAGTTGATTTAGATGGTAAAATAATTTTTTCGTAAAAAATTTAAACCGTCATAATTTTATATAGTTATAGTTTATGAATTTTCTTTTTAATATTTCATCGTACAACTGTTAAATAACAATCAAACTTGAAATTAGAATTATGAATTCTTAGGTTATCTTGAAATCAAAATCGAGTCGTTCGATTGAAAAATGTCGCTCCAATTAGAAATTGAAACACTGCCTATCTGACTAAATCATCTAATTCATTTTTTAATATTTTAATATAAAAGAATATTAATTTTTTAATAAAATATATAGGTTAGAATATTAAAAAAATGGGATAGAGGATTTTTTTTACCCTTCTCATATGAATTAAATATAAATTATTGAATGAAATATTTGATTATATGCCCTTATCCTTTATATTCTTCAATTTTAATCCTTAGTTTTTTTTTTCTTCTGCTTTTGCACTCTATATTTATGTCCTTGCTTTATTATTAAGAACAATAATAAATGCAAAGGACAAAAAAGTAAAAAGGCTATAAAACTAGAAATAAAGTGTGAAGGAGGAAAATGTTAAACAAGCGAGTTTTTTGTGCATTGAGTATGTAATTTATAATATTATTTATTTAACTAAAAAATATTATTTGCTTATTTAAAATATATTATTATTTTTTAAAGTAATAAATCAATAGTAGTATTTTTAAATAAATAAATAATATTTTTAATTAAATAAATAATACTATTCATTGGATGCATATGAAAGTTTGGTGTTTATACTCCTCTATTCCTACATGTACTTCCTTGTAGGTAATAAATATTCCTAGGCAATGTTTACTTTTAAGGAGTTGTATTAGGCGTATAGGATATTAAGGAGACATGTAGGCAGATTATGTATCATGTTCCATGTTTACTTCATGTGATTTGTAGGATGTATTACCTCTGTCATCTATCTACTTCATGGGATTGTACATAAAGGCTGATTAAATTACTCAAATATTTCTTTGATACATAAGCAACATATTGGGTTCTTTCACACCAGCGGTGTCGATTATCAGAGAATTTGGTCGATTTTCTCCTTATCGCCCTCGCCGTTGTCGTCTGGATCTTTAACATCCGGCGTCCATGGACAGGTTAGAACCTTGCGACTTCATGGTAGTCTTAGAAGATATTGTTTCTCCTTTTCCCCAATTTTGAGTATATGTGGAAACTGTGTGGCGTTTAATCAATTAGTACTCTACGGTGGTTAGACATTTATAACACAAAATCATGGTGAAAAGATCATCAAATATGGAAGAAGGCGAAGGTTGGTATACTCTGTGATGTCCTGTTTGGGTTACCCCATCTCATAAACCCTCTTCTAATGAAGAGCTTCTAACGAATGTGATGTTGTTGATGTGCGCAAAGGGATTTCCATAAATAATTGTGTTTCCCTACCTAAGCTTTGTTGCCGAAAAAAATTTACTTTTGTATCAAACGTGTGTATGATTTGATTTACTCATTCTCACTTAATGTGGATTTTGTATTACCTATTCAACATTTGCTGTCGAAAAATAATTACTTTTGGTCCTTCAGATTGTAATTGTCTTTGTCTACTATAAAGATGCCAAGAATCTTGATATAGGCACCATATTTTCTGTTATTATATAATATGGTATGACGTATGATTTTTAGTGGGTGATCAAGTTAATGTTTGGAGGACATGTGCGACAACCCTACAATATTTTGTTAAGTAATTTTTTGAATACTTGTGTGAAATTGTGGGTCGAGATAAATGGACTGAGTGTCTTATTGTTTAATTTTTCTGAAGCCTATATGTTTCTTCTTTGAGTTGTTGCTATATGTCGTCTATGATTTTGGTGGCCGGAGGTATCTATAAATGAAATTGTTCGCTGAATTGATGTTCAACTATATGTGGAGTCTATATTTTCTCTGGCTGAGATTGTTTGTGGGGTGGCTGAGCCTTGTTATTGTGCATTTACACATCAATTGCTAAAACATTACACATTCATTTTACTTTTTTTTGTTGAACATGAGGTATAGGTTTATGTAATGGAGGATGTAAATAATCTGTGCAATATAATTTCTAATGGTTGTATTGGTTGTACGTAATTTCATGTCACATGTTTTAGGTTACCTGGTGAATTTTGAAACACGAATATGTTGTTTTGCTAACATTCATTCCATTACATTTTCACGCAATGACCGCCAATAGTTACGTTTCAATTGCTAGCTCAACAAGCGGTGTGTCACTCAAACATGCACGTATGTCAACCATCTCATCCACAAACAGAAGGAACTATAAATGTTATGGACTAGATGTGCTTAGCCATACTCGACGCGGTCGTATTGTTTTTATAGAGTTGTAAGAGATAATACATAAGCAGGAGGTTGCAATAGAGGTACTTGAGTTTCGTGAGGTTATTATTACTGAAAAAATTGATGAGATGAAGGTTAAGGCGTTGGATTCAGAGGCGCAGATTTGGCATTTGTGACAGGTTGCGTTGCAGTTGGTTGATAATGTGCATACCCTGCATCGTAGAACCGGATGCCTAGTGTTCGCTATATTGTTTTGTGTAATTCTCGTGTTCCTTGGATTGAGGATGTGTTTAGTATGTTATGGATGTCGTTATCAGTGATGAATACCAATATAAGTGGCTAAAAATGGTTGTAAATTTATTAGCTGTTTTTACTGCTACTGTGATGTGTACGTTGGAAAATAGTATTAATCTTGTAACTAAGTTGGAGCCCGGCTGTGTGTACATCTTAAATAATATATATGGTTAAGTTTATGTGGGGTCTTCCACACAACACATGAGATTGTATGCACACGCAAGTGTCTTCTGTTGTGTAGGGCAAATATAATGCCACAAGACTCCTCTTTAGTCAAATAATAATAATTGGACACACGAGATAAATAGTGAAGCAGTCCTACATATGTTTCTATAAATAACAATACCACCATCATTACCCTCACTCCTCATAAAAGACACGTTTCCTCTTACACCCAACATGTATACAAACATTTGTATAATTGCTAACCCATAGCCTTCTCCAAACTAATGGCTCCAAAAAACTATACAAGAAAGGGTATGTTTCACACCTTAATGGACCAGGGATATGGAGACCATGTTCATTGATTGTCTTATTGAACAAATGGAGGCTGGTACGTGGACTATTGGGCAGCCCAATTACCACGCCGTGCTGACAACAATGGATGTTGTGAATCAAACATTTGGTACAAACTTCTCCTATGAATATATTGTTGATCAGCTAAATAAATTGAGCACGCGCTACAAGGTTTTTAAGTGGCTTACTGAGACAGATGGTGTCATCCATAACCCTACCACTCATCAGGTCTATTGCTCGGAGTCACGTTGGAAGACCATATGTCAGGTGATTGTGTTTTTAATGACTCTAAGTCAAGTAATTGTTTTTTCTTAGGTAAATGAACAAAAATTTGCAAATTTAAATATGGATTTTTAGTATGGCTTTTGATTTAACCAAATGTTTAAAGGAAAAAAACTAGCAAGGGTGTACAAATGAGAAGGAGAGATGACATTTTATGCCTTGCAGATCTTGTTTCAGCAGGCTCCTAGTCTAGATTCTATAGACATTCCTGAAGAGGTTATTCAGCTTTCAAGTGGAATGAACAAGAACTCTCCTGACGGTCATCTGTAATTGAGATATCGAATTCAAATCCCTCGCAACACAGCTCTCTACCCTCTTCTGACTAAAACTCAATTAATAGTTAGAACTTCTTCTGGTCCGAGTTAGCATGGATCAATAATGCATCGGATACCAAACGATCTAAGTCTGAGGGATCATCGAACCAAGGTACTTATCATAGCGGCGAACATAGCTCAGTTGCAACATGGTCTCCATTCAAGAAGCGCTGAATCTTGAAGATCTATTGTTTGATTGTTCTTTATGTTATCTTGTTGTCTGGTTTCTGAGACTATTAATGTGTTAATAATCTTCGTTTGTATTAAATGGGATATGTTACACATAATATTAGCGTATAATGTACTTCGTTGGATGATTATTGTGTGGCCTACACAACCCGTGTCAGTGTAGATTGCATTGTTTTATTGTAATTGCATTATCTTAAATAATATTGCCAACTTTTTTTTTTAATATAGATTCCCACATCCGATTCATTACAATTTATGTATGCGTGGAATTCGTCTTATTTCTATAAATATTTCCATGTTTCTCGGTCATGAATTGCTTAAAACTTGTTTCCTCTTTTTGCGTTAAAGATCCATATTAGTACATCACAGAAGTTTTATTTGTCGAGGTACGTGTATGTCATAGAAGTTTTAGTTAATATGAATGAACAAAGACCAATATGTGGGTAATTGGTTAAGATCCCAACGTTTTCCTTCTTTCATTTTAAAATTTTTTAATTATATATATATATAAATATATTTTTTGTTATCGAGAATCGAGATAATACACTTTGTAAGTCATATAAACCTCTAATTATTTTTACAAGTAATTTCACGCATCGTATCTACGTACATACGACAAAGGCATTCTCACTCACTCAAAAATAATATATATATATATATATATATATATATGTATGTATATATATTTATATTCCTTAAATGCAAATAATAGTTACATCTTGGGTCGGAGGCCATGTGAAAATAAAACAAGCCTTGAAAATACATTGCACGTATGTTCATCAAGATTTTTATCGTCTCTTTTAATTTGGAGAATGTGACACTTCAACTTTTGCATAAATTTTGGATGTTTGTCTTGGTATTATTAGTCGTACGAATAAAATTCTTTAGCCAAGTCATATGCATCCCTTACATTTGTACATGAAATGGGACCCAAGTACCAACTTCTGCAGATTCCTCTTTCAAACATTTATGTATTTAGAGCACAAGGTTGTGGTCGATAAAATTGTTGAGAATTCATCAAAAGTTCATCCACTATTAATTTTTTCTCTGATGGACTCAAGTTTTCCCCGCTACCGCTGTCAGCCACATGCCCTGTTTCGTTCCGAAGCCATAATATAGACTAAAGAAGTGGATAACAGATTTCTAGATGTTCTGATAGAACTAAAGATTCAAAGAGGTCTTAGTCTCAACGGAGCATACTCTGAAGCAATCGGTCCCGCCATTCGTCATGTGAATTTGGAATTCGGTACAACATTTGACAATGTATATGGTAGAATGAAGTTACATTTGATAAGAAGGAGGTTTTTATTGTTCAGATGGGTTTCATGTCCAAGTGGAGTCGCCCAAAACCCCGTGACCAATCAATTCACTATCGATCCAATAACATAGGATCGAATAAGTAGGGTACGTGCATTTACTGAAGAGTGTGTTAGCGCTACCTCCCACCATACGCACTTTATTTTGCTTACATTTCGTAAGCGCGACCTTATAACAATGGTCGATATATTGCTAAATTTCTAATGTCAAACTTTGATGTAGGAAAAACCACATGCCACGCTTAAAAAGATTGCCAGTGGAGAGAAAAGGTTGCTAGATTTGAAACTTTTATTTGAACATTAGTAGCAACGGACATAACTTCGATTATTTGTTCTAGATCAATCGTATGTTATTGAAAATTTCCCCCATCATGAGTATAACTAACTTGACTCACATAACATAAATTATCTAAACTTATTACAGAAAAAACAATAAACATTATTGAATGTCTAAACAAAACACCAGTGAGTTTATCGTCATCTACCATGTTAAGACATCGATCGAAATAATAAAACAATCATAAAAGCATGGGATTTTCTGTACATAGTCGAAGACAAGCAAGATTACAATATTTGTGTTTTCTACATACACATGTATGCACATAACACAACATTTTAATATAATAAGAGTCCATTGCCCAAAATTAAGGCTACATGGGTTTTGCAGATCGGCACTATTATAGACAAGCTTCACCCAAAAGTACATAATAAGAATACATTACTAACAGTACCTAATGGTCATTCCATCACACAGGCATAACACATATTACCAAAATGAGTTACACTACATTGTGTGATTTTTATCGACTATTACATCTTACATAATCCGAAAGACATCAACATCACCATACTCCCTTGTGCTTCTTTTGGGAGGCTGAAGAATAATTCCAATTATTTGTTGTTGTTGATCAACATTTTTGCGATAATTAGTTGTTGATCAATAGTCAAGACACCTAAACTCCCAAATACTTCAAAAAACCTTCCCCGTTTCTCGGACATCATTACTTCGTATTCAAAATGTTTGCCAATAAATTGTAGATTCTCATTAGTTTGTTGACAAAATCTAACCATGAGATTTACCATTTCCTCGCCAGCTGTATCCTCATGTTGTCTCTTCTTGTACCTATTATTGGTCTTCGGGTTCGACGCACCAACTTCTACGCCAGATGTCCTGCTGTTATCAGCAGAAATTACGTGCATGAAGGCATTGAGTTTGGGAGTATCATTCTCGTCTGCAACTTCAAGTTAATCTTCGTCGGCAACTTTTAGATCTTTAGCGAATTTACCAGCAGCATGATCCTTTCTAAACACCTCACACCACTCATTGTATAGAGGGTATGATTTGTTTTTCATGCTCTTTAGATGTGCATCCATCTGAAATCAATTGATCACATGCCAGTGTGTTAAATGATATGTATAAGTGAAGTAATTCATAAGACTTGAAAGGCTAAATAGAGCATACCAATATGTATCGCTATATATTCATTCCACAATTTTTCATCATGGACAACAACCGTGATGTTGCGATTGTCCCACTCGAAACCTAATCTATTAAAAATGGTCTGGAGACTGTCATGATGCTTCTTCCAAACAAGAATTTTATTACCAATATGAGGATCAACCTTCAAATCTGTACCCGACAAGTACCGTTTCAGTTAGCGAGCCAAGACACCAAGGTAGCCGGTACAAAATCCATTCTCGCACTTCCAGCCCTGTTGTATGATATCCTTTAATGTAAGGGTAAGTAGTTGTTCCTCCCGTACACTGTAAACACGCCTCTTTGTCGATGTCTGCTTGGAAGTGCAACTGCTTTCACCACTGCAACTCATATCCTCCATGACCCAGCAAACATGTCAAGCTATTAGTTAAATACATTGATCTTACATCGAACACGGGAGACTGCCATCGACGCAAAAGATATATGTAACACCAAAAAATTAAAAAAAAAATCAAATAACAAAATTTGCACGCAAGGCCCACAACAGAACTTAAAATCAAAGGAAAAATACTTCTGGAAGGTATTAATTAAAAAAAAATTTATGATATAGATATATATATATATATACATATGTGTATATACATATATATAATAGCGAAATTAGCCACAAATAAACATTCCGTCTTGTAAATGCACAACACGTCTTCCTAATTCATCAAATCAATAAACGCATTACATAACAGTTACACTACGATCAAATTCCAAATAATAAAAAGGATGTAAATCAAATTAAAAGGAACAGTTCATTGATAAGCATGTGAAAAATTTGAAGATCATAATGTGTAATATTACACTTCGAACAGAAATAAACATATGAAACTCTCAAAGTCATTAATCGGAGCAAATGGATCATTCTACATTCTTTCTAGTCCGCTCATTATACAAAATGGTGGCCAAATTATCTCGCCATTCTGTCCATTCAGGGCTATTCCCAACAACTTTTTTGTAGTTCTCCGCACTACCATTGAAATCATCAAGATGTTCAGTTACTTCCTCTTCTAAAGGGCCAACAACCATTGTGTTACAGATAAAATTGTGGATCAGGTAACACGCGAGGATGATACAATTTTGGACTCTAATTGGGTAGACTGATAGACTTCTTAGAATGGCCCATCTTTTTTTCCAAATATCAAATGACCTCTTGATAACATTTCGAGCCTTAGAGTGCTTCATGTTGAAGTACTCCTCCTTGTTTTGAGGGGCAGAAGTATCAACCCCTCCATGGTATCTTATCCCACGATAAGGTGTCAAGAAATCATTTTCATTCTTGTATCCATTATCGCATAAGTAATAGTTTCTTGAACACATTGTGTAAACAAACCAACATAGTTAGTAATAGGGTACTTAATTCTCTGCAATGATATCTACATTATGTATTAGGTATATAATGGGAAGTACCTTGAGGTATTCTTAAACCATTAGGCTGTGACACGACATTGAGCAAAACTCTCGATTCAGCAGCACTACCATTCCAGCCAGTTAAAACATAAATGTAGTTCATATTGAAGTCACAAACACCCAAAACATTAATAGATATATATCCTTTTCTATTTCAGTATCGGCCATGAAACGCCTTCGGAACAGTCACATTGATGTAAGTTCCATCCAATGCCCCCAAACATCCCTGCGGTTACAATTTGTATCGTAAATCAGTTGATAATCCATAACACACACATCAAGAGTTTATAAGTAGTAAGAGGTGTGATTTAGCAAAGCAATGTACCTTTAAGTAACTCCACCTCTCATTGGTGCAGCTTTCGTCCATCGGCGTTGGCTTGACCTATAGTAAATGGTGCAATCGTATCACTGAGTTCAACACTCGATGGAGATGTTTACCAACGGTTCTACCAGAACATTTATAGTTGGACTTAACAATTAGATTTTTGATGTAATGGGCAAGAATTGACATAAACATTACCAATTGTTCAGTAGTACTACTATTTCGACTAGATCTCAAGCAGGTGAAGGAGCCGATAGAATATACCTCTACCCGTTCCTAAATGATCTATACATTCATGATCTGAGAATCCTATAACCTGCCGCAGATATTGTAGTTGTCTGGGAACCCTACTTACAAGACTATAATGTGCACACATACCCACGGGAACATTTAGTGCACTTATATGTCTCTTGTAAAAATAGAAGATACACAAATTACAGAATGTGATACATGCATTCAGTATGCCATGCAATACAGCTAGTATCTCCTCCTCAGAACTCCCTCCCTGTACTACAATATTATGAAGATCCATCCTAGACGACAAATACATAGAGCAGAGCCTTAACACGAAAGAAGAAAAACAACTAATCCAATTCCAATGGTTTTCGGATGTGCCACGAGAGAGATACAAACTTAAAGCAATTGACCAATCTTAAATTTATAAAAGACCTTAAAGTCATAGCATTTCCTTTTCAGATGTAGCGAGACTGGAAATCGTTATTCGGCTCACGATTGCTTTGCTAATTCAGGGGATGACCTGGATGAAATGAGCTATTTTATTATGGATTGCATCAAATAATTTCGGTGATAATTTCATCCACAAAATATTTCATAAATAAAATAGTAACAACATTTCTGTTGCCTATATATACATAAAAATAAATCGGTTTGAAAAAGAATATGTCAAACTATTTACATGTCCGTAACTAATTTAGACTAGAACATTGGGCCAGCTTAACAGAGAATAGGTCAGATTATTTACATATTGGGTTGATAAAATCTCGAATATTCGGAAAAAATGGGAATTGGGGATAGGGACTATGAAACGAAAAACCCCTAGCAAGTATAATATGTAATTTAGAACATCAATACACAGGCAACCACAACAAAAGTCTTACTATATACGCCATCTATCAAAGAAAAAAAAATTATTAAAGAAAACAAAAAAGAAGATTCAAATGTTGAGAATGTTCAAGTATAAGGTTCACGTAAACGGGGCGCCCGTCAATGGCAAGTACCGGTAACGAAAGGCAATTTCAAACAGCTGATGAGACGCTGGTTATTGATCTCGATCTGCACTTGCCACGAACCACATATTCCAGAAGCTAGGGTTTTGAAAAGAACAACAAAAAAATAGGATGGGGGAAGGGTTCGTGGTGATCATGTTTGAAGGAACTCGGGAGTGCTTGAAATTGTATATGTATAAGTGGCGATTTATCGTGTATATTTTTATGTATACGTCATATATATATTCTATAATATAAAATATATATGTATACATATATATTTATATTATATATAATATACATGAGAATCGCATATTAATATTGATGTGTCTAGATATATATATATATATATATATATATATATATATATATATATATATATTTTTTTTTTTTTTTTTTAATTGCGGTATCAGTTGCATATATAAGAAATTTCATTTTCCCGCATAACCTAATTGCTCAAAATTGGTTAGGCCCTGTTATATATATATATATATGTGTGTGTGTGTGTGTGTATATATATATTTATTTATATATATATATATATATATATATTTATTTATTTTAGTTTTTCTTGATTTCTAAAAAATAAGTGTGATGTTTTTGTTGGTCGTTCAATTTCGAATAATCTGTGATGTTTTCAATTATGTCTCTTTATTTTCTTATATTTAGGATTTGAATCGACTTTAAAATACAATAATTTGTATAATTACTAATATAATGATTTAATAGTAATTCATAATTTTAATTTTTTTATTAAGTAATAAATTAAAAATAATAATCCGTGCATCGCACGGGAGACATACTGGTTTATGTGAAAATAAGATTGTAGACTTTACATAATCTCGGAACATTAGTGAACTGCAGGAAACACAAACACAATGAAGACAATCAATAAAACTGCTTCGATGTACCAATAGACACAAGAGCACTTTTTTACTCCACTTTAGTGGTGAACATCCACAGACTCATTCTTTGACGTGTCATTGATATCCACAAGGGATTAATTACATAAAATAATAAAGACCAATACCGATGTAATATAAGACACACAATATATATAGGCAATGATACTACCAACTATTCATTAATCTTAAGTAATGTCACCGGAATTCATTCTACAAGACGTACTAACTAATATAGTAAAACATAAACACATTTGACCATCAGCCGAATAAGTTTACAAAATATACAACTTAAAATTCACATCTTCTACCAAATCATTGAGACAGGCTAACATTGAAAGCTAATTTGTCTGTTGGTGCCAATTCAAAAACACATCTAGTACCGATGACAATGCCATTATCTTCTAAAAAACGCCAATCTGATGCCTCATTGCAATCCGGGACACTTATCTATTTAATCCTACAGACCATGCCCCCTATTCATCATCAAATCAACTCGTTTTCGCACACGCTTCTTTGAACTAATGTGAGTAGTCCAGAAATGCATGGGAATTGGCTGCACAAGGGACATAAGCTCAATTAAATACAGAACAAATCAAATTTAAACTTACGGATGATCAAAGTTAAGTAAGTAAATAAAAGACATAATTAGATATGTCACCTTATTCTATTCATAATAAAGCAGATATAAAAAAATTATAAACCAAATTACGAAGTATATGCATTGATTGTGTTAAAAAATATGTCTATACATATGTAAAAAGCCACACTTAATTATCAGAACACGTCAAACGTGGCGTATCAAAGTACGAATTTTTAACTACAAGCGTATATGTCGAAAATGCATGAGCGTGGACATCATTACCATCAAAGAACTCAATTTCATTCAGTGCTTCTACATCATCAATGCCAGCACTTTCTTGGATGTCTTCCACATCTGCAGCTTGCTCACCCATGTCACTACCTCTTTCAATGTCAATGCCGTCGTTCATTTGCCCATCCGTAGGACCATCGGCGTCAAGAAACTCAATATCTAACATGTGATCCACATTTTCCATGCCTCCACTGTCAACAACATCCATACATTCACCCCCTTCATTCGAGCTGCCATTTTCACACTTTACATTCAAAGAATCACTTACTTGCACCTTACTTCCATCGGTGTTTGATATCTCAACTACATTATTATAAATATAGTCCTGCATAATATCATATTTTTCATAACAGCTAGTCTCAAAGATCTGAACCATCAAAATCCCATCACCAACTACATTGAAGAACACGAATTCACTAAGTCTAATTCGATTCTGAACAAGGAACATATTGAACCCATTAGTGAACACAATAATTCATGTAGAAGTCACCGAACACCGAATTTGTTAACCAAAGTTGCGTTCCCCAAATATGTACTAATCAAACTATGCCTGAACATTGGAGGCAAAGCCTACACGAATAATGAAAAACTTAAACATTTTTGAAACATAAATAACAGTAAACCACATATTTTTCCCAAAACTTTTGGATCAAAGACTTAAAATTAGCCAATTTAACAAGTAGTGACTCTCTGCATCTTATATTCACACGAATCAAAATGCAGGAAAAAAATTATTAAATAAAAAAACAAAAAAAAGGGAAACTAATAAGTAATAAAAATAAATAAAAAATATAAAGCACCCTTCTTCAATAACACAACAAGATCTATGCTAATACTAGTTGTTCAATTTATGCGAACACATACAATGACTTATTTCACATAAAATAATCATAGAACCTATGCTAGTTGCACAATAGGATAGATAAATAAATATAACAGGGCCATTCATACACTAAAATACAAAGTTAGAAAGAAAATACTGCGAGCCACGTACCATTTGAACGACTGGCTAGGTTAAGTTCTTTGGATAGTAAACCTTAAAGAAACTCTTACAAATAGCACCTTGCTCAGAATGGCCAACATGATCATAAGAATTTCAGCCCTCAAAGATTTACAAAATATTTAAACACAGAATAAAATCAATTAACAGAAATATGTAATGCACACATAACCTTGTTCGATGGAAGGCATTTTCTGAACTGCATTTTTCCCAAACACGATTACATGAAAATTAAAACCACCGCAATAATAAAACAGACAAATATCATGATACCTAACTCTGTTTTCACCTCGGAACTCGGGCCAACCGTCCGTCAGCAGTATAGTGCCATCATAATCAGACCAGTTGAAACAGTCTAGCTGGAGCCGAAATCATTGCGTAGTACTACAGGATTTGGAACCCTACCACCAACTTTGCATGTAAACTTTGGGGGTAGTCGCGGCAATAAGAATAAAGGTTTTATAATTGAAAATCATACGAACATCAGGACTTAACACTTTTTTGAAGATATTTTAACCTATAATATAAGAAACAACAATTATGTGTGGAATGTCTTACCAGGCATTTGGGATCATCTATGAACTTATCCCAACAAATTTTCATTCACTTCATATGTCCTACACGATTCATGGTTTTTGTTTCATGAAGCATCGAAAAATGGAATGTCACATTGAATTTAACTAACGTGTTAAGAAATTTTCAAATAAAATAGATTCATCTTCTGCAAAAACACATCCACAGACAGCAGGAAGCATAAACAAATGTTTGGAAGAAAAATCAGGACCCACACACAATTAGGAACAGTCACAAAGTAACAACACAAAATTGTCATTAGAAATTAGCACAACATTACCTCAACAGCATTATATTCATTACAACATACCTATACTCTACTTCACTACAAGCTATGCGCATATGGACCGAAAACCTCAGTCATCACATTGCACAAATCGCATCTTCAATCATGGGGTCCATTGGACTAAGTAACAACGACGGATCACAAAGGCTGTCACAGAAGAATCATGCAATTTGCATTTTTAAATTGTACAAGCACAACCATTTCATATAAAAGATACTGCAAACTCAGAAAATAGGAAGATAATTAAACATTAAAATGTAGATAAATCTATCAAAATGTTGTTATTCACCCTTCAAACATACATGCAAACCTTTCATTTTTATAGATGGTTGTTGAATAAGAGGGTGAACTATTCAAAATAGGAATAAATGTGGTATCACAACACTCTTGTGCATCCGATGTATGTTATAAACATAATAATGTGGGAGATGCAGATAATATATATGGAAAAATGCAAAAACAAATTGGAACGATGCAATTTTCCCCCAAAACAGAAGATACGCCCGACTAAGTAGAGACAACCACCTTTAAAATTATGCAAATTATTTAAGACACATATTACCTTAATGACCGACTTAGCCTTCACAGAAGAATGAACACACTACAAGGTTTTCATGAATTCTTAACCATGAGCATCGCAGAATGACGATTCGTTTGTTTTTCATCTAAACACTAAACAGCAAAATAACTTTAACAAGATGTGAAACCGCATATAAGAAACACTACACTACAAAAGTTTAGAGGACCCACGCCGAAAGGACGGGGCCAATCTTTATATGTCGGAGAATGTACGCCTCATCCGCTACAGTAGGGTAACTAGGGTTCTTAAAGAATGTGAAGTGGTTGTATGCAAAATGGGGGAAGTCATGAAATTCAGTTAAAATGAGGGGTAAACTATACTAGAACAGGCTCGAACAACCTGGGATTAAATATCAGACCAAAATGGAGCGGACCTCTTATCAGCCCCTTTTTATCTCAGTCTTCATGCCAATCCCGAGCCCCAAAATTTGAGCTACTTTTTCAACACACAAAGTAAACATTAGACATGGTTGAATAAGTTATCATTATCCAACCCTATCACCTAAAGTAAACATTGCCCTAGTATTTAAAGACTATTAAAAAAAAAAAAAAGTCCTTTTAAGTTACACGTGCTTACATTCTTCCATCCATTGTTTATCCATTTCTTATTTTGGTTCCAAATTAGTTCAGTTAATTACAAACACATTTTAATTTAATTTAAATACGAGTTGAGTTTGAGTAATTTCAAAATGTTTACACTTATTTTAATAAATTTTACTTATTAAATTCAAATTTCTAATTTTATCAAACATAAAAATATATACAATTTTATTCGATATCTATATCAAATAGGTCAAACAAACTTTTAATAAACAATCTTAAATCAAATATCAAATAAATTATTTTGATTTTCAATTCTAGTTTTATCACTCTAGCGTGGATTTTTTTATGGATGAAATGAACAATTACTTTTTTTTGCTTAATAACATTGGGATTTTAGCTTTTTTGGACAGTAAATTGTTTGGCCGATAATTTAGAACATCAATATATAATTTCACCAACTGAGGACAAAGTTAGCCCGAATTGCATTTGGACCATAATCGCACGTGCATTTGCACGAGGTTGGTGAGTTTAGGAAATAATAAAAGAAATCTAATGCACATTCTGAAATGATTTTTAAAGAATATTAAAAGTATTAAATAAATTTAAAACTTCCAAATAATCAAAAACTATTTTTTAAATAAATATTGAAGAGTTATATTTAATTTTAAACTTTTTAATTCATAATACTCCCAAAATAATTAATTATTAATTCCATTTCCATATTTTCAATTCCCAATTTTAAACTAAATTGTAGAAAATTTACTCCCCCACTCTTCTTTTTCTTTGCCCCCCCACCATTGTTCTCTGTAAATATTTCGCCTGCTGCTCTTCTTCGCCGCATTCCTGGTGTGAATTGGAGGATTAGGGTTCTACTTGAAATAGGGGATTTTAGGCTTTGTGTTTCAAGATTAGGGTTTCTGTTTATGTTTTAAGTTTTTTTTTTTCGTTTTTTGTTTTTTTTTTTTTTTTTTTTTTTTTTTTTTTTTTGTGTTCAACTCATTTTAATATGCCATTTTGGCGAGCCATCCGCGGATCCAACCCAAATAATCTGAAATTTATTAATCACCTCTGCGATTTTAGCCCAATTGAGACATTTGAGCCAAGTTTATTCTCAAATAGCAAAATTTAAAAAAAATGATGTCGTAAATTGTTAGCCCAAAAATTTACGCTCTGAAAAAGTCGAACTCCAAAAGTTACTGGGTATAATAAGTAATTATTCATTGAAAAAAACATATTATGTCATATAAAATAGAACAAAAAATTGAGAATAACATAGAAATATTTTCTTTATATTTTTTTAAGGAACTATGTTAATGTTCTATTTTGTAACAGTTTTATTGGGTAGGCTTGAAAGAGAAATTCATATGTTCAACCATTGACAAAAAAATATCAGACTTTGCAGGACAAACAACTAGGTCACAGGCGTTGATGTAAAAATCGGTCTAGGCGATCGCATAATAGGTGCTTATGCGCTAGTTGGTGCTTGATTGACCCGATTATGTAAAAAGAAAAAAACATTGTTAGGTGTTTTCTATACCTAGACAGACTAGGTGGGTACGGACTGAGCGGGCGATTAGTCGGGCTAAGCGGCCAACTAGTCGGCCCAAATATATATATTTTTTATAAAATTTGTCTTAATTTCTTTAGTATAAAATTTAAAAATAATTTAATATTAAAATTATATATTAATAATATACTATTTTAAAAATATTAGAGATATAGTAGATGCTGGCTAGGCGCTAGACGGCCCTAAACCGTCTGAGTACCAATTTTCAATTTTTGTAACCTTGATAATAGGTGATATAACTTTTGGTCAAATTTGAAATATATATTGTGGTAACACTCCATCAAGCTACATGAAAGTTGGGATAAATTCCTCCTAGTGGTAGTGGAGGTTGGACCCTAGAATTGAAAATGGTTGAGGTTGTGGAGGAGTTCGAATCCCGAGGCTCACCAAGTCGAAGGTATCACCACTTGGTAGAAAGGGTGTGCATGGATCAGATGAACAGGAGTGGGTTGGGGCTTACTTAGTTTTAAGCGTAATCACATGAAGAATAAATAAAAGAGTATGAACTTGAAATTTATAAAAATTAAAAATAAATAAATAATCTAGAGAAAAGAGTAAGATGGGTTGAAAATGTAGATGTGATTCCTATAATGGTAGCATACAAAAGGCCACTCAAACTTTAAATAGTTAGGGAATGGCAAAGGTCATAACCATTTAGAATTGATGGACTTGTAAACAAGTAACACGAAGATATTTTCTTAAACATATGAGTACATGATGGACCCTGAGCACACCAGTCCCCAACTTAATAAAGTTTGTCCATAGGATAGCCCCCATCCCACAAATATATTAGCTGGTTGTTGCAATACACTAGCATTTAAAGAAACGTTAAATGGAAAATCAAAACCCTAGCATTCATCTGGGCAAAGAAGAGAATGATGGGTGGATGAATATTGAGGATTAAGGTTGCCCGCTTATGTAACTATGATTTGTTATACTTTTATTGAGGCTTCAATGATTAAAACCACCCCTAACTCACTCTTTTCATTATTTGAACATCCATTATATGTTGTTATTGTCAACACAGCCCCTCACCAAAACTCTCATTTAAAATTTTGGAATATTCTTCATTTTGTTCTCCATTATGTGGTTCCAGTGTAGACAGCTCATTTGGAGCTCAAAATTGCAACCATAATAGGAGGAGAGGATCATCATTTCATACCAGTTTAGTTTACATCACATGTATCCAATTATTTTTAATTTATCACATATTAATAGATATTGTATTTCTTTTCTCTATTGCACGATTTATAATATGATAATGTAATAAAAATAGTAATCTAATTTTTTCATATAAAATACCTAATTATATAATATATATATATATATATATATATATATATATTTTTTATAAAATTGTTTAAAATAAAAATGTCTCATAATATAAAAATATATTACATATTAAATATATCATGATTAATCTATCAAAAAATATTTATATTTAAAAATTAAATATTTTTTATATGTGCAAATTGAAGGTCATGAAAACATGATTAATTTAATATATTTTTCATGTAAATGGAGTTGAGATAAAAAATTATAGGTCTTCTAAAATTGAGTGAGTTTCTTGTGAAACGGTTGCACGTGTGACACAATTTAAGATATTACTTGTGTAACTATAAAATATTACTTGTTTGCTATAAAGTATTACTATTTTTTAAGGTAACTAATCAGCAGTAATACACTTAAAAAATAGTGAGACTTTATAGTTAAACAAGTAGTACATTAAATCGTGTTGCAGGAGTTTTTGCGTCTAAAATTAGAGTGAAAAGACAAAGAAAAAAATCTAATATTAAAAGATAATATGAGCAAAAAATTGACATTTCTATAAATATTGTACCAACTATCCTGTATTATATAGTTATAGACTATAGATTATTTCAATTAAAAATATAAATATCACCTTACTCATATTTAATAATAAGATATTTGACAATGGCCTAATATTAGAAATAATTGCTCAAAAATTAAATGAAATAAATTTTTTTTCCCGTTATTTCTCAACATCCACATATAATTACAAATTTCTAACAAATTATGAACTATCTAATTAAGGTATAAATTTCCAAAGTACTTAGAAATAATACTATCATATGTTTTAAATTGCATAAAAATATCAAGACTCTCTCTATTATTAACTTGAAAATTAATTATTCTAGTTTTGTGTCAGCATGAAGCTTACCTAACCTAGACTGTAATTACAAATTTTATTATTGTAAAAGATTTTGTGCATCGGATGCGTACAATACGATGTTAGGGATCTAAGTATTCACATTAGGTTCGGTTAAGTGTTCCTCGTAAGTTTGGTGTTAGGGATTGCTTGGAAAGGAAAATGAAGAATGGGCAGAGAAGATTCTAGATCACAGAGGGCAAAAACTGGAAAACAAGGACAAGGCATGAAGGCCAGAAAGGTAAATAACGAGGAGAGGTGAAAACTGAAGAAATTAAAAGAAAAATCAAAATGTTACCCGCAAAAAGTAGGCAAAAATGACTAAATATTATGTTTTTCAAAAAAAATTGCAAAATTATAATAAAAAAAAAAATTTTTATTTTAAGTAAAGTCGCCCCTGCGAGGGGCGACAATCAAAATAATTTTTTTTTTAATTTTTTTTTTTGAAGTCGCCCCTGGCAGGGGCAACCAAAACTTTTTTTTTTTTTTTCAATGCTGGAGCCTTCACTCGGTCGGGCACTCGGTCGCGCGCCGTACTCGGCCGACCGAGTGCGAACTCTTACTCGGCCGAGACACTCGGCCCCCGTATTACTCGGTCAACCGAGTACTGCCATCCACTCGGTCACGGCACTCGGTCGACCACTTCACTCGGCTGGCCGAGTGCGAACGCGGATTATGATTTTTAACATCCACTTCAATTTTTCTCATTTTTGTATTCTTCTCGTTTCATCTTGAAATGTATTGATTAATTGAATTTCCAACAAATAACTATAATTTTGTTTTATAAGTAAAAATTATGTTTAATAAAGAAATAATGAATAAACAACAAAAAACCAAAAACATGAATAAACAATAGTTCTCAAAATCATGAATGAAGAACAAAAAACAACAAAGTCAAGTGTTTGAAATAAAAACAACAAAAAACAACAAAAAATTAGTCGGCGCCGGCTCACTGAGGGGGTCGGTAAGGTGTGTTCGATGGGCCGAATGGTTGATACGGTGGATATTCCCTTTCCTGGAAATGGCCTTGTTGCACATGCCACTCGTATTGTTGCCTTTGCATGTCAAGTAAAATTTGGGAGTTGTAAGCTTCACGATGGATATACTCTTTCATGTCGGCAACATCCCCTTCTATGTTGGTCAGACGTGCATCCAAGGCGGTTCTCCAATCCGACCAATCATTCCACCCCCCTTGATACTGGGGTGGATACTGTGGATGCTGTGAAGGTCCGGCCTGATCGTCCGAGGGCATTTGTGCTTCACCCATCATTTCATCGGCCTGTGCATGATCCACATCAAGTTCCATCGGCTCTGATCGGGCATCCGTAGTCCTTCTCCTCCTCTTCCTTCGTTCCTCCTCATTCCTCAATTCATTCTCGCTCTCTTCAATAGCTTCCGTATGAGCCGAGCCATTCAGTAGAAGATTATGGCCCTTCCCTCCAGCAATATTAGTGAGGCGAGAGTTCGGCAGTGCAAACCTCTTCTTGTCTGATAAAATCAGATACAATCGTCTGGTGCCGGGATGTAATTGGCACATCTTCATGTTGCACAGCATTTCCAGGTTTATAGTTGTCTCGCCTGGTGTCTCTTCCATCCCTTCCAAGTTCACCCCGAAGTGGCGAGCAATGGGAGTGATCAAACCTCCAATGTGGATAGCAACTTGTTTTTTGGATCGAACGAATTGCCTTAACAGCATTGGTGCCACATTGAATTTCTTCCCTTTCACCAAGCACCACAGCACAAACAACTCATCCACACTGACCGCTCCAGGCTCAGGTTTTGCTAAAACTGTATTGGCGATGAACCTGTGAAAATATCGAAGGACCGGGCTTCGAATACTAGATGCTTTCGACCGACTAACTTGGTACTCCGATGGGTGAGCTGGATCAGACTCTGTAATGTCCTTCCAAAAAGTCACAACATTGAACTCCGGAAAACTGACCCTCTCATTGGGCAGATTTGAGTACCTCTTCTTGGGAAATCCAAAAATCCCATTGAGGTCTTCGGCCGAAAGATAGCGAGACTCGTTCCCCAGCTGAAATATCACGGATTCGGGCACCGTGTCATTGTATCCAACCTGAAGCTGGGAGAAGAATTCAAGAACGAGAGGCTCATACGTCTTCTCGTGCATGCCAAAGAACTTAGTCCACCCGATAGCCTTGCACATTTTTTTTAAATCTTCGTAGATGCCCATTTCTTGCATGCACTCAACATCGGCCCATCGAGTGGCTCGCCTTCTTTTCTGATGTACCTCAAACCACCTATGACTGTCGGTCTCCCAATCAGGAAAGTTTATGCCGTAGGCATCCGGCATGGTCGCTAAAATTCTTTCGTACTCAGCTTGTTGTTCTTCAATGGAGTGTTCGCTCCATTTGCCTCCAGTCTCCACAGCTACACTCTCTTAGCATCAACTTGACAATGTGGGTATAGCACCTCGTTGTTCCTGGCACGAATGTCTTCACTGAAGCTGTTTGATCAGTGAAATCGACCTTATGGACTTGATGTTCCATTGCCTTTCGTTGTCGTTGATCATACTTCTTGTACACCTCATCAGGCCATGGCTGGTTCCTTTGCTGCATCTCACGGCCCAGTGTCAACCGGTCAAGAAAATATTTAATCGACCGATAAAATGTAGCCTGCACAATGGCACAGATTGGAAGCCGTCGTGCACCTTTTAACACGCCATTCATGCACTCTGACAGATTTGTTGTCAAAATTCCATTTCTCCAACCTCCGTCATGGGCAAGAGTCCATTGTTCCTTTTCAATTTTCCACAGGTAGTCATATGCCCTCTCATTCAACACCTTAATTTGATCCATTATATTTTCAAACTCTCTGGTTGTGAACGCTGAGCCGGCTTGCCAACACATGTCCTTTAACTTCACATTCTTGACCTTGCTATTAAAATTCGAACACACATGTCTCAAACAGAAACGATGGACTCCAAGAGGTGGCTGAAAATCTGGAATTCTTTCCACAGCTTTCAAAAGACCGGCGTGTCTATCTGAAATCAGACACATTCCTTCTCTACCGCGAACAATGTGTTTCGATATCATACGAAGAAACCATGACCAAGAACCAAAACTTTCTTCGTCCACAAGTGCATACGCCAAAGGTAAAAGATGTTGATTTGCATCCATGGAAACAGCAATTAACATCTTGTGCTTGTATCTAGTGTAAAGATGAGTTCCATCGACACTAATTATTTTACGACAATGCTGAAACCCATCTATACATGGCCTGAACGCCCAAAACACATATTTCAACATTTTTATACCATTTGTCTCTTCGGGCATGTGGCGCCACTCCACAACTGTGCCTGGATTCCATTTTTGTAGGGCTCCCAAAAATTTGGGTAGATCTGAAACTGAGCTCTCCCATGTACCATACACATTTTCTCTTGCCCGTTTCAAACCATGCCATGCCTTACCGTATGAGATTGTATATTGAAATTTATCAGACACTAGCTGTTGAACACACTTAATCTCATACCCGGGATCTGTCTGAACCATCCCAGTTAGCAGCGCAACGATCATGTTTTTGCACAAGTTCCGATGGTCAACAGACACCGCGTTCATTAGACACGTATGAGGGCCTCCATACTTAGTGATTTCCCACATATCAATCCTTTTTCTGTAACCTGCACGCAACCACCAGTTGCAGCGTGTAGTCTCACTATTATTTTTGCATTTGATTTTCCATATAAGAGGTGTGCTTTCATCTACTCGATATTCACGCCTCGCTATACGTATTGCAAAATCTTTAACTGCAGACTGCAAACTCTTCTTATCTTTGAAAACCATGCCTTTTGTGAGCACTCCTTCAGTAGGATCATAGTATCTAAAATTTTTGGGAAGATCAAAGGAGTCCGCAAGCATTTCATGTGATGATGCATTGAAGAACGGGATATTCGGATGCATGGAGTATCTCTGAGCACCTGATGGAAATGATGGTTGTTGATTGGATGGTGATCTCTCTTGATTTGGGGAATACATAGTTTGAATATCACCAATATCCACCCCATCTTCATCTGATTCACTAGACAACTCGTCTTCATCGGGTTCAGAGTCTTCTAGTTCATTCGCACCAAAAGTGTCAACCAATGGATCATCTGTTTGATCATCGGTCTGAGCATTTTCTCTTTCACTTGGAATACCCTCATTATTGGACCTTGAGGTTCCAACTGTATGCTCTTGCCTGACGACTGCCGGATTATTAATGCCATCCCCTCTTAAATAAGCAGCATATTGAAAATACTCATTGCTTGGCATAATATCTGGAAGAACATTATCTTGCAGTTTCTCTGGATCAATATGAAATTCTACATATTGATTATCCGCATCCGGTGCAAAGAAAAACCATAGATTATCATCGTTGTTGATTGGTATACGATGATATCTGTTGTTTGCATGTAGTGAAGCGGATATGTTCAATTTGTATTCATTGCTATCAATCCTTGTCAATTGAAATAATTTTGATACCAAGCTGGAATATCCAATGTCGCGAGGTACCCTAGTTGCACAAACAGGTGGAACATCGCTACAATCCCCAATATAAACAACAATACCGACGTTGTTTGAAGACCCCATATCTTAAATAATAAAGATGTGTTAATGATCTTAAAATAGGGAATTAATTACTTTATTGCAAAGTTTAATAAAACTAATTTAAACTAATACAATAGAAAAATTCAAACCTGAAATTGAAATAAATCAATATGTCAACGCAACGGCAACAATTTGAGGGTTACGATAAATGCACAACAACAGCAACAATTTCAACAGTACCTACATCAAATAATGTATAACAGAAAAATATCAACAACAAATTTATAACAATATATATAGCAACAACCATACACCGACCGACATACACATATCCAAAACACGGCACACAACCATACACACGCACCTATCACACACAAAAATGCAACCCACACACAACACACAAACACACACAGCAACACACACACAAGCATACACCACAACATACATCACACACACCACAACACACATCACAACACACATTTCATACCCACATTTCATACCCACATTCCATACATACATTCAATACATACATTTCATACATACACCACACCTACAACATACAATACAAGCAATGGAGAAAAAACCACTATCTACACACACACAACACAAAGCAACACACAACACAAAGCAACACACACACACCATACACACACCAAAATACCACAAAAAAATCATATACACACCCACACAACAGTACACATACACACCACCCAAACACATAAAATTTAAGATAAAAATTACCTTTGAGAAATGGAGAAACCCGAAACGTGAATATAGAAGAAAAATTGAAAGAAAATTGAAGGATAATTGAAAGGAGAAGTGAAGAAAGTGATGAGGAAGAGATAAATGTGTGGTGTGTGTGGGTGGTAATAGATATGATAGAGAGAGAAAAATTGAAGTGGATGTTAAAAATCAGAATCCGCGTTCGCACTCGGCCAGCCGAGTGAAGTGGTCGACCGAGTGCCGTGACCGAGTGGACGGCAGTACTCGGTTGACCGAGTAATACGGGGGCCGAGTGTCTCGGCCGAGTAAGAGTTCGCACTCGGTCGGCCGAGTACGGCGCGCGACCGAGTGCCCGACCGAGTGAAGGCTCCAGCATTGAAAAAAAAAAAAAAAAGTTTTGGTCGCCCCTGCCAGGGGCGACTTCAAAAAAAAAATTAAAAAAAAAATTATTTTGATTGTCGCCCCTCGCAGGGGCGACTTTACTTAAAATAAAATTTTTTTTTTTTATTATAATTTTACAATTTTTTTTGAAAAACATTATATTTTGTCATTTTTGCCCAAAAAGTACATTAGCATTTAACATTTTCTTTCCTACTGTATCATTCCAAATCCTATTCCTACTTCCTAGCTACGACAACTCCAACTCTCAGATCTCCTCAGTCCCTCCAACTTTCTCACTCACTCTCATTCAAACATTCAATCACAATTATTGGATTTAATTCTCTGACACTCACATTCAATACATCAGTAGAGCACACCAATACATTAAAATGGCCTGCAGAAAGGGAGAGTTAAGGGACGAGGCAAAAAATAGAAACGACGCCGCCGCAGCAGCATCTGTTGCAGTCGGCGATGCCTTGTTATTCACAATGATGTGCATCATTGGGATGCCTGTAGATATTCACGCAAAAGATGGCTCCATTTATTCTGGAATCTTCCACACCGCCTCTGTCTCCGAGGACTATGGTATCCTTTGATTGTGTCGTCTGCTTTTCTGTAGCTTTTTGTTGAAATTTTTCGAGGAACCCAGAGAGGGTTTCCTTATTTCCTTAGATTTTGTAGGGGTTATGGTTTCACCGAGAAATCATCGTTGTATTCTGGTTCTTGATGTTATGTACCATTGGCGTGCTACCCGATCTCTGATTTTTCTTTAATCTTTCCGGCTGAATTTCTTGTTTCATTTATGTTTGAGCGACTTTCTTGTTACATTTCAAAAAAGAGAATATTGATTTTGTGTTTTGAACGCTGTTCTCTGTGATTATCTGGTGATTCTGTCCTGACAATATGATATAAGATAGTAGCTTGCCGCGTATTCGCAGCTGTTCAAATTTATGCAATTGTTGCAATTGTCTTTTGAGTGACAATACTTTCTCTAATTGATTAATCTGTGTTTGGTTTAGCAATTGTGTTGAAGAAAGCAACGATGATTAAGAAGGGGAATCTAGATGCAAATGTAGTGAATGGAAATCTAATAGAGACACTTATAGTTCGATCGGAGGATCTTGTCCAAGTTGTTGCTAAGGCAGGTCGCGGTGCTTTTCTCAGTTCTTAAATGCAGTTTTTTCTTATGGTTGAAATTTGACATAAACAATTTGTCACTAATAAATGTCTGCCAATTTCAGGGAGTTCTGCCTCCTTCTAATGGAATTACAGGATATGTAGGGGAGGATGGCATAGAGGCTGCAGCAGGATATAATGAATGCTTGTGCAGGGATGTAGAAGTTGTAAAACCTAATAAGTCCAGAGGGAACAAGAAACACAAAAGTCATTCAAGGTAAAGTTACTAAAATATTTTGCATAGAGTGATGAATTAATAAAAAATGACATGTTACAAAATTCAAGTTTGTACATGCTGCTTGCTTGGCACTTGATAAGCTAATGCAGCCAAAGGATGGTATCAACGGATAAGGTTTCTGCATGAATTTTTTTACTGCTAGGTTTGCAGTCTATAGCTGGAACTGCAGTCTGAGTAATACTTAAATAGCAATCGAAAAAAAAAACCATTTAAAATTCCAAATTTAGGACAGAACTCCCATGTTTTCAATACTACATGATGGTCTTTTTTGGCAATTCTGACTCTTTAATGGGTGAATAAATTGAATTTGTTGGGGAGGGAGGTTGTTGCATGATGGTCTTTTTGGGAATTCTGACTCTTTAATGGGTGAATAAATTGAATTTGTTGGGGAGGGAGGTTGTTGTTGGCATCATATAGGTTTCCGAAAGTTTGTCTATTGCTTGAGCCTGTCAGAATCATAAAAGATGAAACCACTCAATGATTCTGTAGTTATGGTAAAATTGATAAACTTCTGTCTAACTGCAGGTTGTCAGTCAAAAGGGATAACAATTTTCCTGATAGCTCTACTGTGAAGGAAGCAAATCTCTTGGGCAGTTATTCTGAAGATTATATTGAGAGATTGGGTGCAACGAATATTGGAAAGGTGATTTTTTAATGAACAGTAGCTTAGAGACCTGCTGATATTAAATACTGAAGCTTTAATCTTTGCACTTATTCAATGGTATTCTCATGCTATTTTGTTTCTTTCTTCCTATGTATACTATGGATTGCTTTTATTACTTCCCTGCCTTAGTTTGGGTTTTGAGGCCATTCTATTCATTTTTTTCTTCTTTTTTTTTTTTGTTGATACAGAAAGGAGCACACAATGTATCTGTTGATGGAAGGTAGATATTTCTTCCACATTGTTTTCTGCTGGTTATCGACATTTTTCTTTTGTAGATTCTCTTGGTTTTGCTATTGTTGAATTTATATGTTTGCCATTCAATTCACCATCTATATGTTAGTGATCACAGATGTTCTTTTTGGTCGTGCATTATTCTTGTGGTTCCTAGTATTGTTTTCCTTCTCATTATTCTTGTGGTTCCTAGTATTGTTTTCCTTCTTTCTGTTTCAGTACATTGTAGTTTCTGCTATTTCTTCTTGTTTCCTTTTTTATTTTTTGCTAAAACTAATATCTGTCACTCACAATTATCCCGCAATTACCGTTGACAGATATCCTAAGGCTGGCTCAAAAGAAACAAAGAGTGACAGGGAAACTGTATGTTGATATAAATTATCGCCAAATGATTTAGTCCTTCTGAATTGTTTCTCAATGAATTTAACTTTTTGTGTTTGGCAGAGCAATGAAGTTCAGGGCTCAATTCTAAGCAGTGAGTTTCCTTCTTGATCCCTCTTCAATAAGTTTTAATTAAACAACTCCACATGGGCAGCTTCAATCAAGAATGACTTGATGTAAATGATTGTTCATATTTATAACATTAAAATTGCTAAAAATAAATAAAATTGCAGTACTTCTTTAAATTTTAGTTTAGGATATTTCAAAGTTTTAGGTAAGTAGAAACTACCAAGATAGACAACAAAATGATATCTGATATAACTTAAAAAGATTAGGATTCACTTTTAGGCTGAAGAATTTGAGAAGGATCCCATACTTGAGTTGTTTCTAAGGACAGAGGTATACCTCTTCAGATATGAAGAAACTGAGCATCAGAGCACATGGATATTATGAAATGAAAAATATGGAATGTGACATTTGGAAGCAGCTCATTGATTCTTAATTTCTGTATTTAGAAATAAGGTCTTGACAAGGCAAAGTGCTAACAAAGGGCTTTGTTTTTTGTTGTCTGATTATTAAGGTGTGATTCTGGTGAAGGGGCAGGATAGTGATGGTATAAGAGGGAAAAAATGTGAATAAAATTTATAACAGTTAATTTGGGTTTATGTTATTAAGTTCCTAGGATTGTGAATGCTTGTAGATTTTTAGTCCAGGCAACATACGAGCAAACCTTGTAGAGAAATTTATGTCTCAAATATCAGAATACTATGACAGTGAGGAGTACAAGTTTTTGCATCATTTCCCCCATTTGGTGCCTTATGAATAGTTAACCATAATTTTTGCTCTATTTCTATGTGAAAGATTTAGATAACTTAATATCACTGTATATTTATGGTAACCCAACATCAATAAATTAACCACTTTGGCATGGAATGATGGAAGTCTTTGGTGGTCAATAGATGAATATAAACATAATTTAGGTATTTGTAATTGCTCTACACACATTATTTATTGTTGTATGCAGCAGTCTTCATCTTCCCTGAAGGTATAGCATCTGGAGGACGAGAGACTTCTTTCTGCTAATATGACTAATCTATCCTGTTCATAACCTATCGTTCCCTTTATTGTGCCACAAATTGCTGAACTTTATGTCTTCATAAGTCATAAATAGGTTATAAGTGTACATTATTTTCTACAAAGTCACTAGTTTTGAAGCTCATCTACTGCTCTACATATACCAGATGATACCATGCATCAAGAACCTCAAGGCGTATCCTCTGGTTATTCTGATGCACTTGAGGAGAGGACCACCTCAGATGAGACTGCATGTACTGTTGCTACACCACCAAGTGGTTCTGTTGCTTCAACTCCTGCTGTTATTGTTAAGTCAGAATCATGCCTTAGTGCATCTTCAAATCCATATCTATTGTTGCCTCCAAAAAGTTCAAGTGTTGACGGAACTGCTAAGGTATTATGGATGCGGATGAGCATTTTCATGAGTTGGAAGTATTGTTAAGAATTTCCTACACAGTTATTTACGATTAACTGGATACTGAACTGTTCATATTTGTGGCGCCTTTCATTGTATTATTATTGAGAGAATCAAGTGCTCTGGTGGAGAAAAGCTTTCAACAACTTGATGTAGAATAATGTTTCTATATTGCATATTTTTCACAACCCCTATGACACAATGTTCTCCTTCTAGGAATCCAAGCTCAATCCTGGAGCTAAAATGTTTTCTCCGTCAACAATGCTGCAACATAGAACAGTGAGTCCTCCTGCTGTGCCAAATGCAGTAAGTGATTCTTACATGCCGGGCACCTACACGATGGCTCCAATGGCTACTGCACAAGAAGAAGTTGATGGAAGTTGTTTTGCTCGTTCTTCTGTGCCTGTTAAGCTTGTTCCATACAACAATGTTGCCTTTGGGTGTAGTGGCAACGATGCACCGTATGTCCAACCTGTAAGTGTTGCTCTCGGTGCCCTTTTCATTAGAGTTAGCAACTCTTTTGAGTTACATCAAGAATGTAAAGTATCACATAGCTGATATCCTAAAGCATGGAGCTCTTAAAGTTGTCGATATGCTGTTAAAACCCCTTTGCTGCCTTGTTTTTTGTAGCATTTATGCATTTGGTTTTAATTTATCAACATGTTTCTTTAGATTGGTCAATTGTCGTTGATAAGATCGGATGTTTGGGCAGCTTGTACAACTGTCCACTGTAGCTATACACTAACTATTTCAGGCTATAATCTCTTACAATATTTTTGCATTCGTGTAGGTTGTTGGACAAGTGGTGAACAGGACACAACCTGTTAGATACACCGGGCAATATCAGAACTTTCAGACAGGGCATGCCTATTTCCATCCAAATCCACAGAATGTAAGGCCAAATGATTAATTAAGATTCATTCTGTGCCATATCATTGTGTTGGTACATAAATGGTTTTGTAAGGTTCGTCCATTGTTTTACAATTAATTGATAGTCTCAGGTGGTGGTTGGGAGAGTCGGGCCTCTCGTCTGTATGCATCCCATTTCTAATGTAAGATGCCAGATTATATCTATTTATTTTTCATATTGATTAATACTGCTTCTGAATCTTTTGTTTTTATTTTCTTTAAAAGAAAAAAGAAAAAAACTCTTACCCCAAAATGTCTTTATGTCCGTGTGTATGTCAAGGAAAATAATCAAAATGCTTTATTTTACCCTCTTCTTTTACTATTATTTTCCTTCTTTGGGGTAATTTTTATTCTAATAGTAGTATATTTTTTGTCTCAGGATGTCGTACAGAGTGCAACAGGCTTCTCTCCAGCAGCTACACGGCCTGTTTTCACTCCGCATCAGGTGCATCTCCCCAAGCTCCAAGGTATGTAACTATAAGCCCGAAATCCTGGCTGAACATTAAAGCTATTTTATGCAAAGTTCGAGTGTCAAATATTTTCTTGGACGGGATATATTTAAACTGTGGAATGTCTGATCGTTTAGTTATATTATGTCATTTAGTTAGGTTAAGTTACACGATATTCACTATCAACGTCCTGTGCATCAACACAGACAGTCCTGTAGATAGCTTCTCTGTTGACCTACACCAAGTGCCTTATTTTCACACCATTACATGTGGTTGCTTTCTGATTGTGTGTATATGAATAGTGGATAAATCACCTGTTGTAGTTCACCTTGTGTATTATGCATAAGCCCAACAGGGATCTGAACGTCACATATGTATAATGTATTGGCACCTAAAAGAGAATGTTGCATTATTTTGGTCTGTTCTTTCAAAAATGGGAGTGTTCTTAACAGAAAAAGCATCTTCACAGGAAATGCTTCAGCTCAGGCACTGCAGCTGCGCATGAATCCCCCGATTATGGCAAATGGACCACCGCCATTTGTAATTCCGAGTTCCATTCCCATCTCACAGCCTGTCTATCCTATCTTTCGGCCAGTTGCAGTTCCAGGGACAAGTGGTTTCCTGAGCACCAAGTTTGCTTGAGCTTAAAATATACCATACCAGCGACAACCTGTCGGATTCATCATTCTTCACATGAGATTTTTTTGACATATAGTTAGTTTCTCTTTTTTTTTCAAGTCCATACAAATTCATCTTTTTTTTCTTTTGTCATTTTTGTTTTGTTTTTTTTAATCAATATTTTTTTTGGGAAATGAGAGGCATTTGAACACTGTAATTTGAGGATTTTGTTAAAAATATTGTAGGTATTTCTATTACCACCAATCCCAGGGGATGAGCCAGAAAGGCTCCCTAAATGACTAAATGTGATGTGGATTTTGTTTCAAATGTAATGAGGTTCAGTTCTGGCTCTGGCCCATGGTTGCCACACCTGCTGCTTTTTTTTTTTTTTTTTTTTTTTTTTTTTTTTTTTTTCCCTTCTTCTTTTAAGTCGGATGAGATGACCCTTTAATTGTTCCTTAGTATGTTTAGGGTTTCTAAAATGATATTTATTTTAAACTCGAGGTTGTATAATACTAAGAGCATGTATATGTGAGACTGAATTTTCTAATATATCTATATTTTATTTTAAAAAGTGTGGGTATGTATATTATATGTAAGCTTTATGTAGGGGTGTGTGTGTGTGTGTGTGTTTTAACATTTTGGTGTATTTTTTTATATTTCTCATTATATTTGTATGTTCCATATATTTATTTTGTAATTAATTTATTATATTTCTTATAAATATTTTGTTCAAACATTTCTATTTTCATATGATTCATTGGAAAATCATATATAATTTCTCATGAAATTCATGCAAATTGTGGGTATGTTGCATATATATATATATATATATATATATATATATGAATTTAAAATATATAATGGTTTAAATCCAATAATTATTGCATGTAATAATGAGGAATCACATTTCAACAAAAACAATAAACATAAAATTGACAATGTTCCTCAAATATAAGGTGATAATCTGAGATTAATCTGGCAAAATTAGTGAACCTTCATAAAACATTTAACGACTATTTTCAATCTTCAAATAAATCGTGAAAGTTTGAAATAAATAATTGAATGTTACTCTTATTTTGATGATAGCTCTTTTTCAGGTGAGTTCTTCAAAATTATTGAATAGGCTAATAAAAATATTATGCATAAATAAAATAAAATAAAATACAATTGTTAATGAACTTATATATTTAGCCAAAAATTAAATGGCATATTACATACCATCATTTTTTATTTTATTTTTTCTAGCTATCCTTTGATCATAAAATAGAGAAGTGAATTTTGTCATCGAAAGGGATTGACATTGAATGAGGATAGGAGTCATCCTCACTACCTTTTGGTATTTAATATTTGGCAATTATTATGAATGAACTTTGAAGGTTTTGTAGTAAATGAGGGGATTGAAGAGAGATTATTACTTTATATGTAAATATTAATTTCTCATCATCTTCTAAAACATCAATTAATTGTCAACAGAGTGAGTATTAATTATGGCCAGCACTTTCATGTTTAAGATATTTGATTTTAAAAAATGGCATATCTTGATTTTATAAATTTAGATCATTTAGGACATTAGCTTTTCTACAAGCAACATACTATATGCTATTTAAAAATGTTTAGTTTGTAAAAAACTTTATTATTTAAATTATTATGTATTAATTAAAGTATTTGAATATCTAAGATGTAAGAAGAAAAAATGTAATATCTTGCACATATTTTTTTGATACATATTATTAATAAAATATATGATAAATACATATTTTTTAATTATTAATTAAGTTTTAATAAATTATATGACAAGCTTATCATGTAATACATATTACTCATTAACAATCTTGCAAATATAAAAGAATATATAACAAAATGATATGATATTCTTAACATAAATGAAATGATTCGTATTAATATGAATCAAATGGATCTATATTTATATACAATGACATAAAAAGGAAGAATGAGTTGAGTTATTAACTTTTTATTAAACAAAACTCTAATTTTATGTACCATATTTTGTGTCTCCTCTATAGGTAGATATGATCATTCTCAGTTGTTACTCCCAACACAAAATAGAGTGAAATATTAGGATGTTTACTAACCGTTTCTTATTGATTACAGACCAAATTTGGGACTTTTTTTGACTGGGTTCTTTAGTTTGAGATGGTCCAAGCAGTTTGGTATGGTTTAATGTGATTCTTTAATTTGAGACCCTTTAAGCAATCCAATATGATTTTTCAATATTGATTGAGTTCGAGACAGTCCAAGCAATGATTTTCAATATTGATATGTGATAGATACCATAATGTCTTCTCAAAACAATTCAATTTTCATGAATTGAAGGTTTTTCAAGAGCTTTTGACGCAATAGAACACCAATATATCACTCAGACCCAATGAAGGAAAAAATATTATCCACATCATCATTTGTTTCTCTCTGTCGCCAGCTGATTCCTGCTTCATATGGATCCAATCCTGCCAAATGCTTCAAATCGAGGATCACGAATTTCGTTCTGTCCTATGAATCATTTCGTCGAAACATAAACAAATCTGCAATTATATAATCCAAATCCAATGCCAAATCCTTCAAAATCCAAAAGCAATGCAAGGAAACAATACAACATAACTGAAAAGCAGAATGAGAAAATGTCTCAGAGAAAATGTAAATTCTCCCTATCATCTAAATAAACAGAAAATTGCTCGTTGTTCGCCATTCTGAAACGCCATCCTCTGTGACAATGATCTGCTCCTGTTGCCGATACCACACATGCTATGCAAGTCTTGCAATCATGGGACGCCGGCTCCATTGCTAGCATCTGGTTTTGTATCTTCGTCTACATTTTCCTGTAGAACCTAGTAGACAGGCATCCCACTTAGTTAGGCATGGCAAATCACTATCTACAGCACTATAACCCCTCCATCCCAAAAATAAATAAACAGAGTTTTGATTATCTAAAGTACAATTTTTTATTTTTTGTCAACTCTATGAAGGTACAACCTTTTATAAGCCATCAATTCTCATTTATGCGCATCTATATATTAGTTGGTGTAATTTATTTAATCATGAATAAAATGGTTAATCAGTGCAAAGAGAAACTGACAAAATTAACTTTTGAATATCAATTACACTGATTAACCTTTAATCAGTATAATTGATATTCATATGACTTGGTACTTTGGCTTACCTTTAAGAGCTCGGTCAACCTATCGTCGAATGAGGGCTCTGCAGCGGGATCAGGGTGCGAGGCCTCAGCTGGAAGGGGCTCATCAGTACCTTCAGTTTTTGGTGTCGAACCAATACCCGAACCTTCTGTTGATGATTTCAGTGCTTCCTTGCCATCCTCAACTTTAATATGCTCAGATTTCACTGTCATTGGCCTATCTTTTTCAGCAGTGAAAAGGACATTATTTGCTCTGATCATTGGAAGATGTGGAGCAATATCAATATCTGGTGTGACAGGACGATAGTATCCTGGCTTGAAAACAACTCCCCTCATGTAGGAGTTACCGATTTTGACACAAAGCATATATCCAGCATCGAATGTGGCCTCAACAACACCAGTTACTGGCTCCCCCGTCATGCATTCAATTCCCATTGTTCCGTCATTTCTCTGAGGAACATATTCTTTCACTCCTTGGGCAACCGGTGTATGGGTTGGTTCAGCGGGCTTTAGGCTAGAATCTTTACGTGGACGGCCACGTTTCCGCTTTGCGGGCTGGGTTGACGACCCAGAGATGTCCCCTTGATTCAGTGGATTCATATTATGAGATTACGGTGAAGTGTCTTTTCTTCCTAGCCAAGTATTAACTGGTCTTGGAACCTGCAAGGCATAATAAATTAACTTAAAAAAACTCAGCCCAAACCATATGATGATCTGATCCCACTTCTTCCATTTCCCGCAGCATGATTGAGAGACTGAATCACATTATAGAACATTAAAGAGCATGTGATGATGCAACTAACTTCTACTCGAGTAAAAATGTTTCGTGACATAAAATTTCACATTTTAGTGAAAGCGATAAGGGTAACTTGTAGGAAAAAGTACATTGAGAAAGGTTAAGGAGGAACATCTGGTCGACTATACTACAGAATAGCTGAGTTACAGAGTAATATTCAGACTGCAGATATAGGCTACAGATACTTGGTCATCAGGATCACTCCTCACAATTTCATGGAATGGTCAACTTTTGAGGGCAGCACCAATTAGTTCTGGGAGCGAAGGCTCACAGCAATATATTCATTTTCAAACAGAATTTTACACGATTGTATTGGTCTCTGATGCTTAGGCTATATGTTACTGCACAGCTACCCATGTCCTTATTATATGGCAGGTATGGATACGGGATCCTAATTTTTGGTCCTGCTTAGCCTTATACATGTATCCTAAATAATAAGCAAGAAGTCCAACTCCTATATATGTTCAACACAGGTATTACTACCATCACACCAGAAGTTTATGAGCCTATGACTTAAGTTCCTAACAACTAAAATAAATTATGTACCTTTACACAATCATCATACCTCACTCCTATTAGCAAAACAACAATGGGAATCATGAAGAAGAATAAACAGATGAAGTTTTCCTACAGAAGATCGCAGTCCGACTCCTATATAAAATGATTATACTTAAAGCATACTTTCAGATATCAAAGAATCTTCAGAACATCGATACAAATACATCCATTCCATATAAAGAATGAACTATGACACAAAGATGAAAGATCACAATCTCATGCATTTAGTAGCACTATTGGAGATTAGTGTGATGCAAAGATTATCAACTCTCTCAAGGTTAAATAATAAATGGGCCTTTATCAGATCTGTCTGGAAGAAATAAATATTTATTTATCTCATGAACAAACAAATATATCATATTCCAAAAGCTCAAAATTAGAAAATCATATGACTTCTCAAAATGTAAGCAGATTTTTAGCCTTGAAAAGAAACAGCAATCGTAAGAAAAGTTGAATTAGAAAACAACCAACTCAGACCAGCAAGACAGATCACAAATAAAGAATGTCATTTCAAGAAAAGAAAGATCAGGAAACAATTAATATACATGTAAATGGTTTCACTAAAAATCATATACCTTTCGAGGATTACTGAAGAGTTTTTGTAAGATGGACTTCAAGCATAAATTCTTCGATTGAGCAGAGCTGCAGCGAGATCCAGAAAACTAAAAATGAGAATTATGAACCCTGGTGCAAAAAAAGGGCGAGAATAACAATAACGCCATCCTCGACAGGGTACAAATATGCAGTTGGGAGTGAGGACCGTTCGATTTAAAGATGCCTTTTTTCAGAAATTAGGGAAGTCCAACGCTAAAAAACAAAAATAATAATGATGCCAGCACTGTATGAAACTCAGAGCAATAGCATCTCACGTAACCTACGTCGCGTGATAGCGGGTTCATAAACGTGCCGCTTACTATAGGACACTTCATGTGAGCTGTATTTCAGTTTTACCACTTTTTATGAAGATAATGGATAATAACATGATTGAATTTAAGTTCGTTTCAAATAACTTTCAACACAATGTGGACTTCACTTTTGTAAGCGAGAGATAACCAGGTAAATCAACATGAGAAACACATAGCAATTATATATTTAAGAGCTAAACAAATAAAAAATAAAACAAAATTCCCCTATTATATGTTATTAGTCCATTATTGGGTTATCAAGATTGCTTTGGATGAAAAAAGAACAAAATCTTCCTGCAGGAGTATGATCATAGAACTCAACCAACTTAGCAGTTACATACGTTTTTGTGACACCACCATCCAAGCTGATTTAGCTTACAAAATCTCCATCAGATTGCACTAAATCATGCATAGTTCTCCATATTATTCCTCTTAGATGTAACCTGCATCTGATATTACATTTAATATGTATTAGACCAAAACAGACATTCAAAAAGATAAGGAAAAATGCAGGTTCAACAATGAGCAGACTAGATCACAGCCTAAGAAGATTGACTTCTGCTCATTTTGAAACTGGTATTGCCATAGGAAGAAATATACCAAATGTTTAAGTGCAGCTGCTTAGCCTATGCAGGATTCAGTGAATGCATCATTGTCCTTTAAATAACACGTAACAACTTGCTGCAATTGGCATAGAGCAGGAGAAACAGTACTCCCTCCATCCCAAAAAAAGAGTCCGGTTTGTATAAGCATAACAAGACTCTTTTTTTGGGGCGGAAGGAGAAAAATTTCCCTGGATTCACCATAAGTTCTGGCATCATAATTCACTGGACGCTTTACAGCTGCATCAAATGCAGTAAGACTTCCTATATATAAGAATAAAACTTTAAACGGTACTAAGCTTAATCTCCCATTGTTCTTTTGACAAAAAAGAAAATTCAAAGCTGCAACTAGGTGTGCATACTTCCCAGGCAAATTTCATACCAACCAAAATCCATCATTCCTGTTTACTTTCCTGAAAGGAATCTGAGCCTTACACACACACACGCGCGGGCGAAAGATCCTTGTACTCTTACAGAAATTGCAAGTTTAAAAAGTTTCAAAACCCGCGAAAAACAAATTGAATTAAACAAACCCCCCAAAAATCTCAACTAACAATTAACCAAACAAACAAGAATTGCACCAATGAATAGGAGGCCAATCTACGCGAATATATTGTCACAAAAAGCATCAGAAATACACGTGTAATGAAATAAGAAAGCTGCACTAAAACACATTATAAACGGACTAAAAAAAACTAGAGTAATAACTAATATAAGAAAAAGGAAAAAAGGGAGAACACAAGGGTGAAAAGACTGTACCTTTGAAGCTTGGCGAAGATTTTCTCGACTAAAATTATTGCGCGCTAACAATGAAGGTGAAATAATAATTTTATAAACCTAGACTACTCCACTATAACGTAACTCAATTAATTCTATATTTATCTAAGTGCTAATTATCCATTAAATCGTAATCGGTTTCCAAGAAAATATTAATTAAATTTTAATCTTTAGTCGTATCACAATCCTAATTAACGCGTAGATACAAAATTGAGTAACACTTCCAAAAAAATAAAAAATAAATTAATAATAAGAATAATAACATAAAACTTTATGTGGATAAAATGGATTGACAATCTACAATATTACTTATTTAACTAAAAAGTATTATTTATTTATTTAATAAGTATTACAACTTATTTGTTATTTTATAAAAATAAAGTTAATTTTATTTTTTTAATTAAACAAGTACTATTGTCAATAGGATGCATAATACAGCATCACAAGAAAATTACTTAGAAAAAATATTAGAAGTTGTAAGTAATATTTGGAAAATTATTTCATTCAATATTGTAATAATTTTAATGAGAATGTGGATTTAACAAATTGCATACTTTCAATAAATAAATAAATAAATTTAATTTTACAAAATTTTGATACCTAATTTAAAAAAAAATATATTAGTATCTATTATTCTTTTATGGTGATAAATGTGTATTTTTAGTAAACAAAAAATTAGAAAAGTATGTACATTAGTCCTTAAATTAATATCATGAGCTCAAATTAGATTCTAAAATATTTTTTTATTAAGTTAGGTCCTTAATTTTCAAAATAGACCAATAAGCCCTTTAAATTTTAAATACATGATAAATATGACCCTCCTAAATATTAAATTAACTAAATAAATTTTAAAAATATTTAATAAAGCTAAAAACTAATAAATGAAATCATAAAAATCAATAAATTAAAAAAATTAAATTTAATAATTATTTAATAATTTAAATATAAAAGAGCAGTTGAGATTGTTGATTTATTATGTTAGTTTAGATATTCTAATTTTTATTATATTTAAATAATTTAAGGTTATTTGACTTTTTTTATTAAATAATTTTAGATTCTATCATTTTATTTAAACTTCTCCGACAAACTTTTAATTTTATTTTAATACTTTATTAATATATTTAAATATAGTTCTAGATTTATTTTGTTATTATAATTTTTTTAAATAATCTATTTTATTTGATAATAAAAAGTTTAGAAATTTATTTAGCTTATTTTAAAAGTTAAATATTTAATTTACATGCAAAAATAATTAAATATTCAAATTGAACTTGGGTATTTAATTAGAACCTTATGAGAAATATTTATTACTCAGGAGATAGGATTCACCAGAATATATAGGAGTATGTTTCATGCGCACAATAATTGATTTCTGTAATTAATACAATGAAATTACTTGTCCTGTCCTTATGCTTAACTTTCAGGAATCCTACCTCGTGTGTGTGTGTGTATATATATATATATAAGTAAAATGACTTTTATCATTTTTATTTTTTTGTCTAAATGTGATTCTCTAGTAAAAAATAATTTATTATCTATTATTTAGAATATATTTATGTGCAAATCACTATTTTTAGTAAATCTTAATTACTAAAATATTTGATTTGATTCATCCTTCCATAAATTATGGATATCATTTTTATCAATATTTTTATTGTTATTAGTTAATTATAAATATATTGAAAAATAGGTCATTTCTTATCCAATTATTTCAAGTACAATCGTTTGATTCTTGAATAGTAGTTACATTTTCATTTATCTATTTCATTTGTATTATGTAAATTATATCTTATATTTTTTTCTTTTTATCCAGCAAGATTAATATTGAAGTCTTTAAATACTTTTTGTGAATCCAATATTAATATTGAATTTATTTGCTTGAATGTTTCTTTCACTATATATGTGTGTGTGTGTGTGTGTGTGTGTGAAAAAAATATTAGTTTGGATTGAATTTTTTTTAAAGAACTCAACATTCTATTCTTTAATTTGAAAAAATTATTGATGTCATGTATATGATTTCTTATATATAAATATATATATATATATATATATATTAACTTTTTAACACTCAATATTAGTTTTGGTTTCTTCAAAATAATTTCTTTTATTATTGTTGAATTTTATTTGTTTGAGAGATTTCGTTCAATGGTTGTCTAATAGATATATATATATATATATATATATATATATATATATCGCAAATTTTGTTTAATTTGGATTAGAAATTTTCTAATATAATTCCACATTTCATTCTTTAGTTCAGAAAAATTAGTAACGTAACCGATATCTATTTTTATTATTTTTTTAACGTTTTAACCATGATTTTGTAAAGAAAAAAAAGTATCATTATGATGATGTTTCTCAATGAAAAACAAAGCACATGTTGTCATCTAATAATAACTTAATAAAATTTTTAAACATAATATAATGTGAAATAAAAGAAAATAAGTTGTCTATTTAAAATATAAAATCTTCAACATCTGTAAATAAGATGAAGATGTATCGAACTCATATGTCCATCAAGTTGTAAGTTGTAACCCTTCAAAGATCTCATTTATTATTATATATGTTTCAAATTTTTATGTTTTTGATAATGTAAAATTTATGTTTATAAATTAAATATATAGCATTTCAAATTATTAAATATGTTTTTTACTAATTAAATTTAGTACGTTATTTATAATTTCTTATCATATAAAATTGTCATTAAATGAGATATAATGTTATAATTTCTTTCAATTTCTTAATGTGAAATGTAAAGATATTTTTTTCTTTGTGATTAATCTTAAATTAATTATTATGTTCCCGGAATGTGTATATTTATATTAACGAAATGGTATATGCAAGATAATCATATTTATCTATATATATATATATATATATATATATTAAAACAAAATGACTTTTTTTTCATTTTCCCGCCTAAACTTTATTACTTATTTAGAATAATTATATTATTATTAAATTAAAATTAGACATTTTTATTCTAAAAATTTTGATTCGATTCAAAATCTAAAGTATTCCACAAATTTAGGTGTTTAAAAATTAGATGATATCATGATGAATATACTGTAATATTTAATACATGATTCAAAATCTATATATTTTATCGAATATTAATCCAATCACTGAATTATGAAATTAAAAAAATATATGAAATTTAACAAATATATGACTCAATTTTCTCGATTCATTTTATAATAAAAATCTATATATATATATATATATATATATATATATATATATATATAAGTAAAATTACTTTTTAAATTTTTTTTTCAACCTAAATTTCAACCATATAAATGTAAAACTATATATATTTATGCAACTCTTTTAAGATACATTATTACAATTTAATTGAAGAGATTAATATCAACAATCTTCGGGATTTGCTTAGTTTATGTTGTTCAACATAAATAAATTCGAATTTTAAAGAATATTTGTTAACTCATAATATATTCAAAATAAGAAATAAATTTGTTAGGAATGTGAAATCATTGTAGTTTCATTATATTATGGAAAATCATTAACAATTTTCCTATAATTAAACTATCAATTATTTAAAATCACCCAAACACATGGATAAAATCTGATTTTGTCAAATATGAAATTAAATTTTCAACAATCTTATCATAATTCAAAATCATTTCTCATTTTTCCTCTCTCTTCTTTCTATATATTTTATCAAGATTATTACTAAATATTTTAAGGTTTCTCTTTTTTGTTCTCCCTCCTCCTAAAGTGTTTTGCGTTTTCTGTTTTGAGAAAATAAATGGTAAGACACGTACGATAATATGTGCCATATTTCTATTGTCACAGAAGTCTACACTCTTCAAAATATTATTTTTTAGTTTATTTTATTTAAAAGAAATTATTCACCTGTTGCTTTCAATTTATCATAAACATATTTAGTTTCTTAACTATTTTTCTTTCTTATTTTTAAACAAAAGTTCGTCCATCTCTTTCATGTTTTGTTTGATTATTCTTGTGATTTTCTGTTGAGATCTGCTAATTATTTCGACGTATAAGCACCGTGCGATTTTTCATTAGCTTTCAAAGTATTTGTTTCTATCAAATTTTACTTTTTTTAATATTATTAAATTTAATTAGCAATTTCCAAAATATTTCTGTCCTTAATTTGACTATGTAATTGACAAATTTTATGAGATCTCTACAAATCTTTATTTTTTTTAATCTGCTGATATGACTATTTTTTTAATTTAATTTGATTCAACCTTCTATAAATCGTGGATATCATGCTTATCAATTTGTGAACGAGGCTAATTCTAATAGAAGAAAAGACGAAAATAAAATTACAACAAATTTCTACTCATTATACAAAAAATAATACACCTTCTATAATATATTATATAACTTGAATATATGATTATATTACAAAATATAAGAAAAAAATATCTTCTGTGTATCGCACAGGTCTCACACTAGTATATTGTTAAAATAAAACTAACAAAAGTACTTCTGAGGCTTATATTTATTATGTCAATTTCCATAGTACTACTATATCTATATTTATATCTATATATATAATAGTAAAATGACTTCTTTTTTTCCGCTCAAATTTTCATCCTATAAATGTATTACATTTATTTATGGAACAATCTTTGGGATTTACTTAATTTCTGTTATTCAACATAAATAAATTCAAATTTCAAGGAATTTTGTTAAATCATAATATATTCAAAATAAGAAATATATATTGGAATATTCGATAGTTTATGTAAATCATTGTAGTTTTATTATATGAGGAAATATAATATTGTATCCGTTTAAAATAGGGAAACTTCTTTGTTGACAAAAAAAAATTAAAAAAATATATTTTTTATCCACATTTATGATTTATAGACAAATTTACTCATTCTTTTTCTTTCTCTCGATTTGTAAATCTATCTCTCTAATTTTCTCTTTCCTCTTTTTCCTTTCTCATGAAAATCTATCTCATCAAAAATATTCTTTCCTTTTTTCTCTCTCCTCTCTCTTGGCATCTCCTCTTTTTTTCTTCACCTTCATGATTCACTACCTCTTTTCTCTCTCCTCTTTCCTTCATCCTCTCTCTTCATCCAATGATAAATTTCTTTACCCCTTTTTCTCCCCTCTTTCCTCTCTTTTCACTTTCTCTCTCCTCTCTCTTGGTCCAATGGTAAATTCATCTTTCCCCTTCTCTCTCCTCTCTCTTTCCTTTTTCCCTAAATTCTTCTTCTTTATTTTCTCTTGTGAAAGTCTTGCTTACTTTCTCTCGTTACCTTCACAATTCACTGTATAAGCTTATAAGCTTGAACTTTCACGATTAAGGGTGTAGGTCGCAAAAGCTTACACGATCAATTGACTGTGATAGCAGCTTTCACGATTGAGCTTTCACGTTTAACCATAAAAGAAAGAGCTTTCACGATTAATCGTAAAAGCAAGAGTACGATTGACCATAAAAGCAACTTTCACGATTGACTGTGAAAGTAACTTTTACAATTGATAGGAAAAGTGTTTCACAATTGATCGTGAAAACTTAGTAAGGGTGGTTTAGGAATTGTGGGTAAAAAATTAGTTTTTTAAATTTTGGACACAAAAGAGTTTTGACTAAAGTAAATAGGTATGTATAGTAGAATTTGACTTTAGTTATTAACAATTTTCCTGTAATTAAACTACTCATTATTTAATTACCCCAAGCATGTGAAAGGAATTTTTGTTTTTCAAATTGGAAATTAAATTTTCAATGTATGATTGACAATTTTTACGAGATCTTTGCAAATCTTTATTTTTTTAATCGGCTTATATCTAATTTTTTAGTTTAATTTAATTCAATCTTCCATAAATTGTCGATATCATGCTTATAAATTTGTGACAAGAATAATTTTAATAAAAGAAATGATGAAAATTCAATTACAACAATTTTCTATTGACTATACAAAAAATAATCATTAAATTACATGCTACACTTTCTACGATACATCATATAATTTTAGTATATACTTACATTACAAAATACAATAACAAAATATCTTATATGCATCACACCGGTCTTACTCTAGTTAACTTATAATAATAATAATAATAATAATAATAATAATAATAATAATAATAATAATAATAATAATAATAATAATAATATGATTCATTAGGTTTTTTTTAATTTTTTTTTTCTTTCTTGAGCATTTTTATCAGTGAATTAACTCGGGCTAGAGGTCAAATCTTAGCAGTCCTCAATGGACCGGTACAATATTTTACAAGTAAAGGCCCAATTAAAGTGGGCTTTTTTTCCTTTGAAAGTCCACTAACGAAAATATATCAATGTTAATATGAACAATTACAAAAAAAAAAAAAAAAAAACACATAAATAATTGAAGTTAATTATTGGAAGTTCGGGATACAATCCTTCTATTCTAAGAAATGTGATAAAAGTAAAAAAATGTAAAAGCCTAAAAAAATAATGAGTATGAAAGTGTTTCGTTCAAAATCAATTCTCGAATCCAATAATTTATTATATTTAATTTTTGTAATTGATGATTTCAAAATACAATATTTTATAATTTTTAATTTATTTTTAAGGCATAATATATTATATTGATAATTATAATTTTTCATTATCTATAGTATAACGTCATTCTTCCATGTATAATATTTGTTCTTTTATATTTCTGAATATTAATATCAATTATGATATATACATATAAATTATGAAATTATAAGAAATTAATTATCTTATAAAGTAAAAAAAAAAAATCATTACTATTTATTCAAATTAATTGTAAATAAATCAAAATTCTCTTACTATTGAAAAATATATGTATTAATGTACTTAATTTGAAGATGCTAAACTAATTACAAAAATTAATTTTAAAATATTACTTAAAAACATTCATTGGGTTCTTGAATAATAAATCTCACTTAAAGTTGAAACATAATCACTTTTTAATTATAAAAGTAAATGCATACCCTAAAAGAAATAATTCGTGGCTAAAAATTATAATTTGATTTAATTATCTTATTTGTTTAACTGAAAAAATGTTACTTTGTTCACTTAAAAATTATGACTATTGAAATGTATTATCTATCACCTTTAAAAGGTATTACTTGTTATTCTAAAAATATCAACGTTAAAATTTTAACAATATTACTTGTTTACCTATCATGTATAACTAATTTTATCTATCACTCAATATATAGATGAACAAACAAGTCAATCTCACATTGATCCAGCGTGGGTATATATATATATATATATATATATATATATATATATATATATATATATATATATATATAATAGAACATTTTACTAAAATAGCAATTGATATTCACTTGTGAGCGCAACCACCATACACATACACATGCAGCTCGACATGGGTCCAAGACAAGGTGAATCAACAATGAGCTAGATTTGGGCGGCCTGGACATTCTTGGGTCTCGGGTAGATTAAGTGCATGGCTGTCTCAAGTTGAATTTCAGCATCTTTCTGTTAAAAAAATATCAATTTATATTTTTCACTAAATTTGAAGGCATGTATTTTTCAACGTCTTTCTTCCAAAAACTGAAGATTATAATTTTTGTTTTTTGTTTTATACGATGCATATAAAATAAAATAAATAAGGTTTATTTTATTAGATTTGTTGCTTAATTTTTTTTATAAGTTATTGCTTATGGGCTATGTACATAATACTTTTTTTTTTTTTTTTTGGTGTGGGCTCCCTTCAAATGTGGGGAACAGTATCACCTAAGCCTTGTGGATAGACGGGCAAACACCCTTCCTGAGTTGATCGTTGTTTAAATTTAGCACTAAAAATGGACTTGGCTCGAGTTCCAAAATAACTGTTGAGATAAGTCATGTAACATTTAACATTTATAGCATACTTGAAAAGCTCTCACCGAAAATTATTTTGCATACTATACTTGTACCCAATAGTTATCTTGTTTTAGTTTATCGTTACTTTTGAGCTAGTGGTGCAATTATCATTAACACAAAAATTAGTTTATCTTTCAGAGATCATACATCAAGTTATGAGTAGTAACCGAATACATACGTCACCTTGTAAAAAGAAGTACTGTCCAAGCGATAGCTGACCTGAATGACATTGTCTGGAAAGTGACCCATTCATGAAAGGCCAAAATTGTTATTTATTTCATTTATCAACCAGACCAACAAAAGTGTCATCAATAATTGTTGAATTTCTAAAAGAAATATGTTAAAATCAATCCAACCTGGAATATTAATATTATAAAAATCCAACGCAATTGATGTGACAGAAGGAATACAAGTTGGTAAGTTTGTATACTAGATAATGGCAACAAATTTGATTATGAACATGTGCCATGTGTTACTTCATTTTCTAACCAAGATTGTCTGCTTTCTGCACAATACTACTTGGAATCATGTCACCATTATTTAATAAAAATCAGACATTTGAATCCTACAGAAATGATCCCATAACTATTAGATGAGATAGGAAAAGTGGTCCCTCCATTTCTATTAAGTTTTCTCATCTTTAATTTCAAAATCTCTAGTTTTGCAAAATTTGATACATTATGATGATATGGCCAACCAATTTAATGATATCTGTAATTAAAATAACTATAACATAAAAAAAAAAAAAAAGCAATCTCATTTCTGCAAACATAAAGAACAAAAAATTAAATTATTTTATTAATCTATATAACAAATTGGCTCTCAACTCAAAAAAAAATATATATATATAAAACAAATTTATGTGTTTTGCAACAAAATAATAAGTCTTTGTCCATTTCGGATTTTTGTTTGTTGCCTTTCTTTTTTATATTTGACGTATATAATCATTTTCCCATTAACATGTGAAGTTGCTTAAAAGCTGACACGTATCCAAATTTACAGGCGTGTTTCCTTATGATTGTTTCAAGATAATGAAGTATAAAAGTTTGAATATTTTAAATGACAAAGTGCAAAAAATAAAAAAATGCTTGAGTTATGGGTGTTAAATAGATCTGATCCTAGGTTTACAGATCAAGTTGAAATATGATTATTACAAATTTTACATGAACCTAAAATTGACTTGTTTAGCGAATCGTCAAAAATTTTAGTTCGAACATGATTTATTTATTTTGCGGATTGATCCGACCAACCTGATTGGATCTAAATAACAAAAAAATTATTATAAAAATATAAGAAAACTTATAAAAATAAATGAATTGTGATATTTGTCAATTTACAATTCTATAATTTTACAAAACAACAAGTGAAATTAATAATATATAATAGAACGTGATAAAAAAATTCTATACATATATTAGTTTTTTTAATAATATTATCGTTCATGAAATTACAATAAATTATTTATGTATATTTTTTAAAAATAATAATCACATAGCTCTTGGGTTGACCTGCAGGTTGACCCGCCTGACCCATATTCTATTCAGGTCATGCGGATTGATCCATAGATTGTCAGAACGTGTCGCATATTTTCAACCCAAGATCAAATGATCGTACTTCAAATGATAAAGTGTTGAAAAGTCAATTTGGAAACAAATTTACAATATTTTATTATTATTTTATCTGAAAAATGCAATTTGCGTACCTCATGAAAATCGCCTATTATATTATTATGTCTCATATTTTATTATAATTTTTGTACAAAAAATATATAGATGATATATTTAATTAATAAAAATTATGTGTTAAACTGAAACAGTAACAGGAAATAACCTGATTTTACACTTTACATTCCACTCCATTTTTTTGGTCTTACTTTGCGGAGCATTTCAATTTTGTCCACGTGCGCTTTAATTTTTACCGCTTTTGTGCCCTATATTTCTATTTTATTAATTTTTGTTTATACATTTATTTTCTTTTCTGACTAAGCCAAAATATATATATGTATTTCTCAATCGGAATAAAAATTGATTTATAACTTAACATACATTAAGAAAATAGTACTATGATATATATGCCACCACAGCATGTTTTCCAATTCTGTCCACTGTCTCACTTTAAGTTCTTCCCTCAAAATCCTCCCTAAAATAAACTACTCACATACAAATCCAGCATAGTACGCACTACAATGTTACAAATTTAGGGAAGATAATTTCATCCACCCCGTAACTGATTCGTTTTGTCCCGTTATGTTTAGAACGACTCGACCTACAACCCATAATAGCAAGGTGGGAGGGATCTAGGTACCTCTTCTGCTATGTCCTGCCTTGACCCATCCCATTATGATCCGTTCTATATTAATTTTATATTAAAATATACATAATATAAAATACAACATCATGTTGTAATTAAAAATTTCAACATTTTTTAAAGGTGAATATAAATTTATAAACATACATTCAATATTATTTATTTAGTTTTTATTTAAAAATTTTGATTTTATATTAAAATTATACTAAAATTATTATGTATTACTATTACATTAATAAAAAAATCAAGTCAAAACAAATCAGCCCGCCTTCTCCCCATTTAAAAATAGAGCGGACTGAGATCTTCTAGTACCCGTCCCGACCTGGCCCATTACCTATACAAATTAAGCAAGAATTTCTTTACACTGAAACCACTATTTTGAAGACTTATTTGGATTGGTCAATAAGCTAAGAATATACACATGAGTTATGTAATGTATTGGTTTTTGAGAGAATAGGTATTAATCACCGTGTCTTTGGTGAGCATATTATTTCACCATATAAAGAGGATTACAAAGAAATAATACAAGGCAAGGATACAATGAATATTCTAACTAAGGAAAAGAATATATACAAATATACAAGAGAATAAAATCAAATATTTGATTTTATTTGATACAATGAATATTCTAACTAAGGAAAATAATATATACAAATATTCAAGAGAATCAAATCAAAGATTTGATTTTATTTGATCCGATCCATCTACGTTATTACCCCCCCCCCCCCCTCAAGCGATGTTGTGGGTGTAACCAAACACAAAGCTTGGATCTGAGAAGCTCAAAACCAGGACGAGGAAGACTCTTGGAGAAAATATCAGCAACTTGCAAATCAGACGGAATGAAGCGAGTTTCCAAACGACCCGAAGTAACCAATTCACGAATGAAGTGACAACCAATGTCAATGTGCTTGGCACGCTTATGAGCAACCGGATTTTGACTCAGAAACAGGGCGCTCTTGTTGTCACAAAGCAGGAGAGGACATGAAGAAATGGAGACACGCAATTCACGAAACAACTGAGATAGCCAAATCATCTCCTGAGCAGCATGGGCCAGGGCTCGATATTCAGACTCACAACTAGAGCGAGCCACAGTAGGCTGTTTCTTCGCACTCCACGACACCAAATTTCCACCCAAGAAGATGGAATATCCATAAGTGGAGCGACGCGTCTCTGTGCAACGGGCCCAATCGGCATCTGAGTAGCCGACAATGAAGAGATTGGTTATGCGAATGAAGTTAAGGCCAAAATTGATCGTACCCTTAACATAGCGAAGGATACGCTTAACCGCGACAAAGTGATCGTCAGTGGGAGACTGTAGAAACTTGCTCACATGATTGACTGCATAAGAGAGGTCGGGTCTGGTAATAGTGAGATATTGCAGTGCGCCTACAAGCGATCGATAAAGGGTTGGGTCCTTAAAGGAGGAACCGGAGCTCACAAGAGATTCCCCGGCAGCAAGAGGAGTGGTAACAGGCTCAGACTCCAGAAGATCGGCACGAGATAAAATATCATGAGCATATTTTGCCTGACCAAGGAAAAGACTATCTGCACTGTGGGAGACCTCAAGACCGAGAAAGTAGTTGAGACGACCCAGATCTTTGACAAAGAACTCCTTGTCAACGCGAGCGATGAAACTCTTGAGGAAAACTGAATCATTACCTGTGATTATAATATCATCAACGTAGAGAAGAAGATAAAGGACAGTAGAGCCACGAGCAAAATAAAAGAGTGAGGTGTCAGAACGACAGCACTGAAACCCAAGAGTGAGCAAGAAGTTGCTGAACCGAACAAACCAAGCTCTAGGAGCCTGACGAAGCCCATACAAGGCCTTCTTTAGGCAACAGACATGATTCGGAAGTCGTGGATCAATGAACCCCGGCAGTTGAGACATATAGACTGGCTTAGTCAGAACACCATGCAAGAAAGCATTGTTCACATCAAGTTGATGTAAGGACCAACCCCGCTGAACAGCCAAAGCGAGGATGATACGAACAGTAGCAGCCAAACAACAGGACTAAATGTATGAGTAAAGTCGAAACCAGGAACCTGTGTGAATCCCTGAGCAATAAGACGAGCCTTGTACCTCTCAACTGAACCATCTACGAGATACTTGGTGCGAAAGACCCATTTAGAACCAACTATATTGGTATCAGAGGGCCGAGGGACCAGAACCCAAGTATTATTGCGATGAAGAGCGTCCAGCTCATCACGCATGGCGGCCATTCAGTGAGGATGCTTAAGAGCAGAACGAAACCCCTTGGGCTTATCTGAAGAAACCAAGGCAGTGTGCAAGCTAGTTGAGGCAATATCTACAAGATAACGGGGTTTGAAGATACCTGACTTAGCACGAGTGGTCATAGAGTGTCCCGGAGGAGCAGGGACCACAGGAGGCGGCTGAACCGGTTAAGGAAGGCGAGGAATCGGAACCTAAGCTGGCGGATCATTAACCGCAGGAGCAGGTAATGGAATAGCAGGAGGATCAGCCTGAAGCGGGGCACCCGGACAGAGAGCATAAGGGTCGGGATTGGTAGGAGGGTAGACAACAGGAGCCGAAGAGGGTGCTGGAGGAGCAGGGGCCGGGCCAGGCTCCAAGAAGGACGAGATGTCCAAGTTATCCATGATGGAAGCGACTTTAACACTAGAAAAAGGATATGATAGCTCATCGAATTGGGCATGACGAGTTGTGTAGAAGCGTGTAGTGATAGGATCGTAACACCGGAACCCTCTGTAGGACGAGCGGTAACCTAAGAAAATGCAAGGAGTGCTGCGAGGAGCAAGTTTGTTAGGCCCATAGTCACGTAAATAGGGATAAACTCGATAGCCAAAAGACTTGAAATTGGCATAATTCGGAGAAACATGATAAAGACACTCAAAGGGAGATTTATCATCCAATAGCGAGGTAGGTAAACGATTGATAATGTATACCGCGGTGGAGAAATCATCAAGCCAAAAGCAAGCCGGTGCACTAGCCTGAAACATCAAAGACAACCCCATCTTAGTGATGTGTCTATGTTTACGTTCAGCCCGGCCATTTTGCTGAGGAGTGTACGAGCAAGATACATGATGGTGAATACCAACCGAGGCAAAGAAATCATGAACTCGAGAGTTCAGAAACTCAATACCCCATCACTCTGAAAGACTTTGATCGTGGAAGAAAATTGATTACAGACAAATGTATTGAAGCGCACCAAAACTTCAAAAAACTCGGACTTAGCATGAAGAGGGTATAACCACGTAAAACGTGAGAAATCATCTATAAAAACAACATAATACTTGAAACCATCATTAGAAGACACGGGGGTGGGACCCCATAAATCACAATGCACCAAGTCCAAAACTGAAATAGCTCGTTTTTCATTCAAAGAAAAGGACAAACGTTTGCTCTTTGCCAACTGACAAGGAGAACACATAGTAGGTTTGGGCAATACAGAGGTTACTGACAAAAAACCCTATTTATTCAATAATGTAATAATAGAAATAGGAGTATGGCCTAGTCTACGATGCCACAATTCAAATGACGCCTTAGTAGATGCAGATGCCATCGCGGAGTGACACTGTTCCAAAACATAGAGACCATTACTGCAACGGCCACGAGCCAGGGGTTCCTTTGTCATTCGACTCTGAATCACAAAGGACTGATCAGTAAATAACACGTCAACAGGATAGTCTGAGGTTAGTTTGCTAATGGACATTAGGTTCTTAGTGAGATGCGGAACAATCAATACATCCAATAAATGAATATTCCGAGCAATACGACAAGAACCAACACTAGATATAGGAACTTTAGCATCATTAGCAACAATAACGTGACCATTACCGGTATAGGGCGCAGTGAAATCCATGGAAGAAGGGTTCGACGTCATGTGAGCAGAAGCACCGGTGTCCAGAAACTAATCAGACGTCTGAGCAGGAGAAATCTTACACTGAGCATCAAAAGCCGAAACTAAATTAGCAGTAGAAGGAAAAGGTGAACCACGACCATACCTTTGAGGACAACGATCCGCGTAGTGATTGAATTCCCGGCAGATTTGGCACTTGGGAACATACTGCCGTTTCCCTTTGCCACCCCCTCCACAGCCCTGATGAGAAGAGTTACGGCCAGAACCTGAAGTGGGTGGACGACCGCCTGACCCAGGCGCGACGGCGAACGCCGGAACAGCAACAAGCGGCGAATCTATTGACTTGGTAAACTGCTCAAAATTATGAGCCTGTGCAACGAGATCGTGGAAGGTAGGCAGCGGTGTAATAACCATCCTTGTGTCAGAGAATCCGGAGAAAGCCGAGCCCAACCCACACAAGAACCAATGACATTTGTCGTCATTGGCGATCGGACGACCGAGGGATTGGAGTTGATCGCAAAGCCGGCCAAACTTGCGACTGAAATCCGCGACTGAATCACCCCCCTTGCGAAGGCTGTAGAGTTCACTCCGAAGATGATTGATACGGGCTAAGGATGCGTGGGAATATGCGGTTTCGAGCAGTAACCACAGTAACCGTGCGGACATGTATACAAGAGTTTTAGAGAGAACTTCTTCCGACAAAGAAGAATTGAGAAGGGAAAGTATTTTCTGATCAGTGGCATACCAAGTTTGATACGCAGGGTTCGGCTTCGTAACGCCATCGGAGGTAACCGTCTCCGACGGAATCTGGACCGTACCATCAACGAAGGAGAAGACGCCATGGCTGGCGAGGAGTGGAATAACCTGATGCCGCCAAACAATGTAGTTTGAAGATATCAACTTCACGTGGAGCAGGTGCGCAAGAGTATTCAACGAGAGGAAGGAAAAGTTGGCCATGGGAAACCGCCGCTGGAACTGCTGTGTGAAGAAGAACTGCCGAAAAAAAAATTAGAAAAGGGTAGGGTTAGTGTAGCATGAGGCTTTAGAAAAGAATTAGGGTTTTCGGTGTGTTAGGCTGATACCATGAGAGAATAGGTATTAATCACCGTGTCTTTGGTGAGCATATTATTTCACTATATAAAGAGGATTATAAAGAAATAATACAAGGCAAGGATACAATGAATATTCTAACTAAGGAAAATAATATATACAAATATACAAGAGAATCAAATCAAAGATTTGATTTTATTTGATCTGATCCATCTACGTTATTAGTTTTGTAAGTCAAAACTTCCAACTAATACACCTCCACAACTTCAGCTTAAAAGCCAACTACAATCGAATTGTTAGTCGTGCAAGAACCATCAATTTTCGATAATACTGGGCTTTGGCCTTTGTGATTCGGGTAGATTTTGAACATAAACATGATGAACTAATCTCACATACTCGTCGATTTTATCAGCTGTCCAATCATCTGTCCTGATTGGGGGGAGATACCTTACAGTTAGAGGTGTTGGCCTAACATGCAAGCTACCCTTTCTCCAGGCCCTATGGGTCCCCGTCAGCACGATCGGGACTATGGGTCTTTGTGTTTGCAGTGCCAAGTGCACAAAACCCTGTAGCATATAATACGATCCAATCAGACTCTGATAATCATGGATCAGTGTGTAATAACAACACATACTGTTGATCTTGCCTTCTTGAAAGCTAGTAAGCGTCCGTTCTTGGATCGCGTCCCTTCCGGGAAAATGATCAGAGATAGATCGTTCTCTACAATTGCATTAGCAGCCTGCACTAGAATCAAATGGAAGATGAACACATATATACATACATTCAGCAAATATCTCGCCAATATAAGATGAACAAACCCTAAAGTTTTGCTTAGCCAAGAAAGTATCTCTTCTGAAGTATGTCTTTATGGATTTCATTGTCTCGGCTTTATAGGGTGGCAATTAACCTGTTTTTTATGGTCCAAGCACGTGAAGATGAAATGGTCTAGGTTTTGCTAGTACGAATTGACATAAGTAGAAACTTACGGTCTTTTGTTGAAATTAGGATTGTTTTGCGCGGGTTGAGATAAGTAGCACGATCAAAAAAGGTAACGAAGTCGACTAAAAAAGAACAAGATTGCTGGATCATGAGGGCAGAGAAAGAAGTACCTCCTTCATGGAGTGGATAGCAGCAGTTGGATTGGACCTGTCTATGCGAAGATGGTTTGCCAAAACATACAATTGTCCGAAGAGTGGATAAAATATTATCTGCCCAAAATAGCACTCCTTTAACATCTTCAATTTAAACGTCAATGCTTAATTTCTCAGCCACTATATGATCAGCATAAACAAGGTAAACTGAAAGTTAAATATTAATTAGTAATTAGGTTAAAATTGTGGGTTGTAATAATAAATAAAATTGCCTCTTTCTTGGCAATGCCAACAGTGCCAGTAGGAGTCAGCCACATTACAAGGAAGATATCAATGGGGGATGCATGATTACTTATGTAAATAGCCCTCTCCTTTGAGTATTCAGCTCCCTCTTATCTTTATAGGATTCCCCAAAATCCACATCTGCACTCAATAATCCAACAACTCTTATTATCTTATCCATATAGCCATCATAAATACTTGTGTGGCAACTAAAATTAATCCAGTCGTATCAATACACGACAATTATATAAAATAATGTGAATAATTCTATATTAGTTAACGAATATGGGCTTTGTACATATAATATCATTTACAATATACACACATTGGCTTTTGTAGCAAAATTTCCTCATATATGATCGATTCATTGAAATAATAAAAGAAAGGGAAGCCTATTGTAATTCACAGTGTGCCAGTTTACTTCATATACTCTGTTACATTTTATATTTTAAAATCATTAATATATAAAATATGTTAATTATTGATATAATATATGCATAGCGTACAATTATTATTATAAAATACAAAATATAACATAAATCTAATAGGCCGTTAGCTGCTAGCATAGACGTGGCACAGTTTGGTTTGGAGCCGTTGTTTTTCAAAATCAATTATCATAATAAAATCGAAATCAAATTAATTAATTTTTTTATTTTTGGTTCCAATTTAAATTCAAAATTAAATAATTAAATCAAATATTTTACATAAAATTCAGGCCGTCAATTTTAATTTAAAATCAAAACTAAAATTGTGCGACCGTCTACAGCCACATTTTGGTGTATGTTTTGGTCTTTTTAGTAGCTAAAGTCAACACCAGTAATATTTAATATTAGCCATAATCTAACCACACCACAAAAATTTCTAAACACACCACAATTACTAAACACACCACAAAACACTACATTTAAAAATTCAAATTTACTAAACACACCACAAAAATACCAAAAATACCCTTCACCTTCCAAAAAATTCCAAAAATCCCTTCACCCTTCCAAAAATTCAAAACAAAAAAAAAACGGCTGAAAGAAAGGCAAAGGAAACCCTACGATCCTCCACCGCCGAACACCTCCCCCACGCGAATATCCTGCCCCTCCACCATCCCGAACGCCGAACGCGAAACTCCAGCAAAGGCAATGGACGCCGAACGCAAAACTCCAGGTAATGTGCCGCAATTCCGAGATTTCAATTGTTACATTTCTGTCGCGAGAATCGCAGGCGTTCGGCGCTGGTTGGCCGAACAGACTGCGAGGCGTTCGGCGCTGGTTGGCCGAACAGCCTGCGAGGCGTTCGGCCAGTGTTGGCCGAACAGCCTGCTTTTTTTAATTTTAATTTTTGTTTTTTGCAATGTATGTATGTTAACATTTTAATTATCTTATGTTATAGTTTACGAAAGAAGGAGAAGACGGCCTACCGCTTCAAATAGACGATTACGGGCTGCCCAGCAAGAGGCGGGTCCTTCTCAGGAGGCGGGTCCTGCTCACGTGCCGGAAGAACAGGAGGAGGAATATGCTGAAATGCCTCAAGAACAAGTGAGGCAAGCCGAGCAGAACGAGTTATTGATGGGCCCATTTCCCGGCGGCCCCTACGATCCGTCATTACTGCGAAGCTTCAAAACACACGTAGCCGCCGACGTGTGGAATGGCAATGAGAGAGGCGTTTTAAAATGCCTCTGTCACACTTCGAAGCTTCTTCGATGGGTGTATCCTGAGGACGAGACGACCCGAGTCTGGAGGTCGTATGTGAAGCGGTCCGGGCTTCACAATTTGAGCAAGATATCCTACAGAGCTCCCAACCGGAACCTCATTTCTGCATTCGTCGAACGGTGGCAGCCGGAGACCAACACTTTCCACCTACCCTTTGGTGAGATGACGATCACATTAGATGATGTGTCGTCTTTACTCGGTCTTCCGGTGGTTGGGCAGCCGGTGCAGGTGGAAGACGATCCTGCCTGCACTAGTACATCGGTTGTTGGGTGTGTCAGTTGAGGACGCCGTATTGGCCCTCAATGACAAGAGAGGGCAGTCTGTGAAGCTAGAGTGGCTTCGTAGCACGTTCTCGGACAGCGTTCAGGTTACGCAGAGACGAGTTGCAGAGAAGGCAGCTCGAGCTTATATACTTTATATCCTTGGGTGTACCATATTTTCCGACAAAAGTGGTACTCGGATCTCTGCTGGCTATCTGAAGCTGCTGGAAGACACGAGCGTCGTCCGGGAATTTGCATGGGGTGCTGCTGCCCTTGCCTATCTTTATAGGCAGTTAGGCTCCGCATCAAGGGCGGGAGTAAAGCAAATCGCTGGATATCTTACACTACTTGAGGTACGTCATTCTTTGAAAATTATTTACTTTTACGTTATGTTACAATTTTTAGTATGTTTTACCCTTACATTTGTATATATGTAGGCATGGATTTACGAGCACTTCCCAACGAGCCCACGACCTCAATTTAATGTGGAGTACGATCCGAGGTTTCCACTAGCCATGCGATGGGCACAGCACGGACAAGGTGGCCCCAACACTTTGGGCTTGCAGGCGTGCAGGGAGTGGTTGGATGCACTCCAACCACACAAAGTAAGGGTCTTTTTAATTATTTTTTCACAAATACATGTATTTTCAAATATATAACATGAACAATTCAATACGTAGGTCATCTGGGATCCTTATCAGCAAGTACGTGATCGATTCGAACGTCCTGAAGTGACGTTTTATCATGGCTGCATAAGGGCCTTGGACATTGTCGAACCATACCACCCTGATCGAGTATTAAGGCAGTTCGGCCATGTCCAGCATATCCCGTTGCCTCCATTGGATCCAGTGCTGGCAAGAAGAGGAAAAATGCCCGGTCAGTATGTACTTGCATGGGGGGTGCTTGGATCCATGTTTCTCTCATGGGATAGCCACGTGTTGTCCATCCAGCGACGGGGGAGAATTGCACAGCCAGCATGGGAGACTGTACCGGAGTATATGGATTGGTACCGTACATTCTCCCATCCACAAGTCCAAAACCCCGAGCGTATATCCGCAGCACGACATTTTCCGGCTGATACGAACCCTAGTCAAATGTGGGCTCGATTCAATGACGATTGGAATATTCTTCAGCCACTGGTTCGCATGTGGACAGCCCAGGATCCGCAGCTCTCGCTGGATTACGTGATGCCTAGAGTCGAGGAGGCTACAAGAATACTCGATGGTCTCACGGTGGATGACGGGGGTGATTCCGATGAGTAGAGTAGTGCTTTTGTAAACAAATATGTATGACATTAAATTTTTATACCTTTGAATGTTAAAGTATTATTTTATTAGGTGTTTCTAATATTTTTAAATTATAATTTTAATGTTTGCTCATTACTCTGTTTGCACTACGCTTGATTTTTGCATTCGTTGGAAAAAAAACTCACCGTACAAAATACATAACCCGAAAAAATCAAAAACCCGAAAAAATAGACTGTATAACACGAAGTTTCAGGGCGTTCGGCCAGAAACACAATACGTTCGACCAGCACCGGCCGAACATCCTATACCATGTTCGGCCAGTCCTGACCGAACGCATTGTGATACGTTCGGACAGTGTTGGCCGAACGCCCTGATACTCCGTTTTTCTGGATTTTGTACATTCTGTTTTTTTTGGACAGAATGTACAAAATCCAAAAAAACGAAGTCTCAGGGCGTTCGGCCAACACTGGCCGAACGTATCACAATGCGTTCGGTCAGGACTGGCCGAACATGGTATAGGATGTTCGGCCGGTGCTGGCCGAACGTATTGAGTTTCGTTCGGCCAGTGTCGGCCGAACGCACTGAAACTTCATTTTTTTTTGGATTTTGTACATTCTGTTTTTTGGGACATAATGTAAATAACATTCGAAAAGATGTCATCATAACTGTGCAAATTTTGTATTTATAGAAGATGTAAAATAAATAATATTCCACAATTTTAAAAAAAAAGTACATATAAGTTATTTTGTGAACAAATGGTGTGGTACATTTGAAAGCGACTTCTATAGAATATCTCCCATCCAGCAGCACATGGAAGGCGATGTTCATGCCATGCATGCAGAACAGGAGGCAACGGGCATCCAGTGCTTAATGAGACCTGTCACATTGCATGTATGAGAAAATGTAATAATAAGAAAATAAGCTTAAGAAAATGTAATAATAAGAAAATAATTTTACCGCGCAGAAATGCGTGCTTTATGATACCAAAGCTATGCAAATAAGCTTCGGATCTTCTGGGTTTGCAGTCCTCAGGGGAAGGAAAGTATAGTTTGCAATCTGTGTTAGCACCACAAGTGCTACGTTGTAGACAGTTGCAATCATGTGCCCCATATCAGGGATATCAAGCCAGTGTCGTCTAGGGGCTCTCTCCTCAAAACAGTGTAATGCATCTTCAACTTCCCCAACACGTCCGTGCTCCTTGAATATGGGTGCATACATTTCTCCAAATTGTTGTAATTCATGAATCAAGTCACAACGAACTCTAGACCACGAGTCTTCCCCATAGTTCAATAGCTCGGCAATTGCACGAAATCCACAGTGCCCGTCTCCTCTAACGTTCTTAGTCCCACAAACATATGGCCGAAAGATATGTGGAATGTCTTCAAAAAATTCAATATGCTTGTTTGTGGGAATAACATTACTTGCACGTCGAACCACCTGGATATCATACAGTTATCATTGATTAGGACGGCAAAGAGAAAGAAAACACCACAAATTTTGTTTATACTTCATAAGTACCTTTTGTTTTTCTCGTCGAGTGGAACTAATATTAGCACTGGACACGTTTTCTCCACTTATGAAAATTGGTTCTTCCCCTGGCGAACAACTGTCGTGGATGGATTGAACATACTCAAACGCACTTGAATCTTTTTTTGTGGGGTTGTTCTTTTTTGCTTTTATTTTGGCAGGACGTCCACGCGTACGTAGTTGGACTTGTGGTTCAATGAGGGATGAAGTTGTTGGGTGTGTAAACTCTCTCAACCTCTTCAACATTAACAACTTCTGTGATTCATCATGTGCACCCTCAAATTGGTTGACAATTTCATCAAGTGTCTTCTTGAAAGAATTTTTTATGTCATCCGATATATTTTTATTGACTTCATCCACAGGTTCCATGTCCAGCTTTCTCCAAAATCGGTCAACTCTATCTAGGGGGATAGGCCTATTCTCCCGAACATATTCAGATAGCTCGTGAGCACATGGAAGCCCACAAGTTTTTCGCAAAATACACCCACATAATAAAGGATCGATGCCATCTTCTCCAATACCAACCATTTCATCCAAAATCATATCCAAAGCAGAGATAGAAACCATACCCCTTAACATTTGGAATACAGGAGATGAGTACCTATGTTGGACTATATTTATGCTCTTCTCGAACGAACTTTTGATTGCATTATGCGATGTTTCGAGAAGGATGAAAATTTTTTCCCAACACGTTTCAAAAGTGCCTGTACTCGATTGAAGTTGTTTTTTCAACTTTGCATGATGGCCCTCCGCCCTATATGGAGAAAAAAATATTAATGATCATATAACATATATAACAATATTAATGATCATATAACATATATAACATATACAGAAATAAAATAATTCAATATGCTTGTAAATGATGAATGATTATTTAATACCTATTTGTTGTGGTATTTTCAAAATGCATCAGGTTGTTCACCCAACAAGAAACAAATCGCTCCTTATACCCACTTATCCAATTGTCCAAAACATATTTCACAGCCTCTTTTTTATAAGAAAAATCATTCTGAAACCGCTGCAGCAACTCTTCGAACCTGTGCTCTGATTCGGCAAAAATCAACGAATTCCAGCTGCAATAAAACGAATTCCATTGTTCCTTTGTGCTAAAGTATTTCTTGCATTTATGCATTACATTTCTGTTGATGTGCCACCGACATAGCAAATGATGAGAACTAGGAAACGTTATCTCGATTGCATTTATCAGTGCAAGCTCTCGGTCGGTTACAAATATTTTCGGTAGGCTGGATTGGTCCATCAAATCTTTAAGGACATTGCACGCCCATAAGTAATTATCCTCCTTCTCGGATTCTAGATAGGCACAGGCAACTGAAAATGTCATGTTTGTGGAAGTCACCCCAACAATTTCTAAAAACGGTAGTTTGTACCGGTTTGTTTTGTATGTACAATCCATTAACAAGACATTTGGAAAGGCCCGGAGCAACTTCACACTTGTCGGATGGGCCCAAAACATATCTCTCACGGCATCTGTTTGCTCACACCGCCTAGTATGGAAGAAAAAATCTTTCTCCTTAAGTTTGCCCATGAGATATTGCAGCTGTGACCTGCCACAGTGTTCGACTAGTCTGTTCTTCTGTCGAATATTGTAGATAGTCTTTATCGTAGATTTATTTTCTGTATACCTCTTCTGCAACGTAAACAATATGTCCCACCAATTTCACCTCATCCGTAGTTAAACGGCCAGCAAAAGAGTGACCCTCTAAATATCTTGACATCTTGTGATTATGCGAACCACAAATGACCTCCAAGGCCCATGCATCAGTCTCTTTGTAGTATGTTCCTTTTAGACGAAATGGACAATCGTATTTCTTGGTTCCGCGACGACGATGCTCAATTGTTTTATTCTCTACCTCTTCCAATTCTCTTCCACATTCATTTGTTTCTTGATTTTCATTTTTCTCTTTGCTCTGTTTTTTTTCGGTGGCCGATATTTACCCCCTCGTTCGCATCCTAACCACAAATGAGGTCGTCTGCATTCATCTCCGATTTCTGACCTCATCACAACCACTACCATGCCTAATGGGATAGCCTTTTCACGGACCCAAGAAATCAAATTTTCTCGTGATTCGAACAAATCCATTGTGTTAAACACATCTTGATAATCAACAACCACCTCGTTGTTATCCAAAATAAAGGCACTTGTTCTTGAGATCTCCTGAAAATAAAATTAAATGAATCAGAAAACAACCAAAAAAAGTACAAGACAATCTGTGTTCGGCCTAGAACAGCCGAACATGCGTTCGGCCTGTATCAGCCGAACACAACACGAAGTGTTCGGCCGTGACCAGCCGAACACAACACGAAGTGTTCGGCCGTGGGTAACCGAACGTCACATAATACGTTCGGCCTTCAGACGCCGAATGTTACATTATGTGTTCGGTCGGTATTGGCCGAACGTTTAGGCTTACGTTCGGCTGATACAGGCCGAACGCACCTGAAATTTCTGCTACGCACTGCAGAATTCGGTTTTGAAATAAAATGAAGGAAAAAACACAATGTAGTACAATAAAACATTCCAAAACTTACCGATTTTAGATGTACTTGTTGATTGTCCATGAATATAAGAAAAAAATATGCTGAATGAATCAATTTTAGGATTTTAGATTTCTAGGGTTTTAGCAGAGAAGGGAAGGGTGAAGGGAGAAGAGAAGGTGGAAGAAAGGTGTCCAATTTTTTTTTTTTAAATTTTGAGGGTTATTTTGGTAATTTTGTTAAGGTCCTTTTTTGTAAAATTAAATAGTGTGGTGTGTTTAGAAAATAGTGTGGTGTGTATAGCACCTCCCTTAATATTATTATGCCTTGTTATATTGTTCCACGGAGAATAATAGGTGTCCCTTTAGCTATAATTAATTACAAGGATTTAGGTATTTCGAAGAGGATGTGCTGACACTTTTTGTCGGGAAGAAAGTGAAAGATACGGCATGTAGTTTGTTCGCTCATAAGGTTTTACACAAGTTATATATATAAATTGTCAACTGAAAATATTCTCTATGAAGATTCTTGAACAAAAATAACATATGTTTCTTAAATTTATTTAAGCTACATTATTTGTTCATCATGAATTACAATTATCTAGCAGTGTTTCATAATCATGAATATACTGATTGTAAAAACAATTATTAATATATTCATAGATAAATATTGTTTTTTTAAAAAAAATTGTAAAAATAATAATTAAATGTGGATATAATTAATAATTAATAATAGAAATGTCAAAGAAATTAAAATATTATATATTACTAATAAGTACAACTAGTGATCGATGTTGTAATTTTTAATAAATAAAATAATAAATTTAACAATAAAAATATATATTAAAAGAAATAATGAATTATCCTTCTTTTTTTTTTCTTATAATTCACATTGTCATACGTTTTCATACAAATAACATCATTATTTTCTCAGAAATCTGACACTAAATAAGGACATTTTTATTATGTAATAACTAACATACTATAATTATTATTTAAATTATTTCTTTAATGGCATCAGGAGATGTCTTTGGATATATAACTCGTATAAATATTTAAATAAAATAATTGATCAGCTTCAATTTTATGTTATGTGACATATCTAATTGTTCAAATAGTAATATAGATAAATTTAATTCAATAAATTCTCATCAAGATATATTTTTATATTATAGAATATAGTTATCATCTTATAAATTATTCTCTTACCACAGAAAATTTTCTCTAGGACATAATTCTTGAGGATTTTTTTTTTTTTTAAATTTTAAAACTTAAATAAATGGAAGACATATATAATTAAATTCATGGGGATAAAGCAGGTCAGTTCGGAACTTACCAACATTTTTCCGGTGACATGGCCGTAGATATTCCCCTGTCTAATCCTCTGGTACGGCCACGGCAGCAGCAGCACCATCATCACCGCCCATACGAACGTCGTAATCATCATCGACACAAAGCACACCACAATTCTCACCCATGAAACCAAAGCCGGAAACAACCCTCCGCCGTCGTCGTCTGGGTCCGGTCCCGCAGTTTTCTGCTGTCCCGCCGCCTCCTTCAGCGCCGTGCTTGGCCCGGAGCTCGCATCGAGGTAACTCCCAAATCTTCTGCTCCTCAAGAAAGGACCCACCCCAGAATTCTCCATGATCGAAGAAATTAATTCACAGTCGATGAAAACAACTCCCTCCTCGCCCTCGCCTGACCGTACAGCGAGTGAAATCAAAGAAATTTATTAAGAATAATGTTCAAATAAAGGTTTAATTTTGACATAATCATTTTAAAAATTCTGAACCCCATTTGTTTTTGTGTGTGGTCGATAAAGAGACAGAAACAGGAATGAGATAGAGTGTCTGAAACGTTTGACAATTAAGTGAACAGGTTAGTAATGCAAGGAGACAGCATAAGAACATTCGATTAATTTGTGTTCGTAAAACTTGTGTGTTGGAAATGCAGAGTAGAGGTATTTTGTTATGAAGAAGTGATTTGGAAGCAGAAAGACAAGAGAGTCGACTGAAAGTAGGTGTAAGGACCTGTAACTATAGGTGTGTCGGAGACGATAACATATGGTGATTGGGGGAGGTTTATCAGCATGTGACTTTTAGAAGATCAAACTGATGTAGGTTCAAAATAGAATTTATACACAAGAATTTATCACAAATATTATATTATAAATCAAAAAAATACAGACCACAAGAAGAGTAGGTCCAATTCGGTTCACAACACTTCTTCATTTCCTAATTTAATGTCACTAATCCATTTATGTATTATAATTAATACTATTGTAAAGTATGAATTTTCTTTTATTCTTCTTTTTTCTCTTTAATTTTTTTGAATGTAATGTTATTATTAAATGTAAATTGAACAGTAGGTAAGTAATCAAAGTTTTTATTGTTTATTTACTTGCTTATAAAAGTTTGGGGTCATTTATATTTTATAAAAGCTACAAACTTGAATTTTTCTTCTTATACATCAAATAAAAAATGAGATGGAATCCAAATTGTTATATTTTAGTTTCAAGCTTTTAGTTTTTTTTTTTTCTGCTACTTATGAAATGGTTTTTTTTTCATTTGTTCTTTTGAATTTTTTTAGGGAACGAATCCTGATCTATTCAAAAAGCATATTTTTTTGAGATTTTCATGATAAACGTACAAAATACATTTGGTATTTAAAATATGGTATCTCCACAATATTCACAACACTCACACCCAACACAACACACAACACACAATACACACAACTAGAATTATCAAACAGGCCGGGCCAAAGTGGCCTGACCCAGACCGCATGCGCCTACACGCTAAGTGGGTTGAATTGGTCTATGCCGTCTTAAGAGTGTGCTGAGATTTTTATAAAATATATGGACCCAGCTCAACACATGAACTATATGTAATAGGCTAGTCCTGATTCATAGGCAATGGATTGGTCCCAAGCTGGGCTCAGACTAAATGGACTTACGAGTTGATTCATGGATTGTTATACTAGTTTTTTTTTTTTTTTTTTTTATTGAAGTAGGTTAAGCTTTAAATATATAACATGATCAATTTTAATTTAATACCATATCAAAACTTCATAAATTCATAAATAATATTTCAAAAACTCAACCATTAATACAATAAATTATGGATTAAAAAAAATTTAAGGCTTTTGATTTTGTTATTTTATTTGATTAGGAATCATTTGCCATTCATTTACCCAAAGTTCAATGGGAATAAATAATGTATTATGTCAAATAATGTTAAACGGCCTTGGCCATACTGGATATATATAATATCTTTTTAAAATTAATACAAATATATATATTTGTATTAATTTTTAAAAAATATTATAGATATCCAGTATGATTTTAAAAATTATATATATAATGGGTCTAGGCTAGCAGGCTATTAGCCTGGGCTGAATCTGTCAAGGGCTTGAGTTTCTAGCGCACGTGGGCTTTTTTGGCGAGTCTAGGATGGATTGGGTTGGATTTTTTTAGCCCACCGTGATCCATTTAACACATATAATACAAACCACTAAACTCGCTATTATTCACGAGCTGGTATTAGATTGGCCCATGATAAGTTAGTCTTGAGTTGGACTATGTCAATTCAGCTTATTTGACAACTCTACCCACAACACACTTAGACACTGTCACACTGTCTCTCTATCTCTATCTCTCACACACACACATTTATGATTTAATTTTCATTTTCATATCTTTCTAAATTTATTTGTCAATTTTGAGGATTTATTTTGTAATATTAAATCTTAGTTGTAAATTTTCAATTCATTTTACGTTTTGTGAATCTATATATATATATATATATATATATATATATATATATATATATATATATATATAAGTAGGACAGTTTGTCAAAACTACAGAAATGCCATTTTTCCGTCTAAATTTTCTAGACCAAAAAAGAAAGTCTGGCACGTGCACATCACCCGTGCCTATTACCACGCGCCTGGGGGAGAGTGGGATTATGTTTATAATTTTCTAGCCAATCAATTATTTTTATTTTTTGCCTTTATTTTTATTCAAAATTTCACCCCAATTTCAAATATTTATATTTTGTTCGTCTCAACTTATTTTTTTGTGAAAATATATATCAAATTAATTACTTTTTTAAGATCTTTAATTTGATATCCATATTGTACTTATAAAAAATATTTTTTTAAAATATAAATATTTTTTAGGTTAATTGTAAATATTTTGATATAAAATAAGTAAGACATTTTTATGCAAAATAAAATTATATTAAATATATATTTTATATATTATGAATTTTATTCTAAAAATCTATATTATTATTTTTATAAAACTATTTATTTATTAAAAATTTTAACAAAATTTTACACAATATGTTAATGCGACACAAAACAAAATGTACAATTAATACTTATATTATTATAATTATAATTTACTATTATAATTTTATAAATATTACAAATCATGTAACGCACAAAAGAAATACTAATTTTAATTTATAATTCCTAACATGTATTTTCATGAAAAATAAGTTTATGCAAAATAATTTAAAACTTTAAAATTTGTAGTGCCGTTAAATAAAGCAAGAAAAAGAAAGTGGATTATAATCCCTTATTATTCTCATTAATACAAGATATAAAGCTTAATCGTAGGCATAAATTAAGGTTAATAATTAAAAAAATAATTATTTACATTTAACATGTTAATAATTAGAAAACTAATTATTTATATTGATCATTAAATATATACAATATATTTAACATTACATATATTGTTGATTTACTTACAAAAATTATCGGACCATCCCGATTCCAATTTGGTTTCTTCATCATCATGTTCGTGGAAGGCTGTAGAAGCAACCAAGCTGCCTTGCTTCATTTAGTTAAGTGATTACAAATTGTTTGTTAGTGTGTTAGGAATTCAGTTATAAATAATTTGTTAGGCTTTTAGGAATTCGGTTACAAGTTATTTGTTAGGCTTTTAGGAATTCGGTTATTTGAGTGTTTACTTTTGTTAGGCCACCTTTCAGAACTAAACTGAGACGCAACACTTTTCGAGTTGCAAAACAAGAAAATTCAGCACGCACGGTAGAAAGAACTTGAGACCTTTGAACACAAAATTGATACGATCCAACTGAATTGTTAAGATATGAAGCTTAGAATTGATAAAGAATTAGAATATAAGGTTTTATCAAATTTCCTTGATAATTAGGGATAAGCTTTCTGTTATATATTTTAGAAAACTGTAGCCAACAAGTTTTTTATTATATAATTTAGAGAATTAGTTGGGTAAGTATCTCCTCACATTCTTTCATTTCAGTCTCTCTGAGCAAAAACCCTCTAAATGTCTGCATTACAAATTGGATGCGTATTCCTTTTTCTGATTCATAGTTTGGAAATATCTTTTCTTTTATTTGTCAACTAAGATGTTTGTCATCTTTGGCTCATTACTTTTCCCGTACCTTTGTATCTATAATTCTATTGACCCAAAATGTACAAATTAGTTCATCAATTATTTTCTTAAATTTAAATTGGATTCTAAACAAATAGGACATCTAACTTTTAACATGTGTCAAATAAGCTCCAACACTTCTTATTACCAAATAAAATAGACCATTTTTTATAAATCTAAATAATATTTAATAAATTAGAAGAATATTTAGATAAAATAAAAAACTTATTAAAATAAATTTTCATATTTTTTAAAAATAATAATAAAATATAAAATCATTGATAAATAAAAAATCATAAAAGTCATTAAATTATTAATATATAATAACAATAATAATAATTATTATTATTATTAAAATGTCTAAAAAACATAACAAATTACCAAATCTCAACCACTTTTTCATATTTAATTATTAAATAAATTTTAAACTTTAGTTTGCTTAATTTATTGATTTATTTAAATATATTTATAATATAATTTGTTGATTTTTAGATTTATTTGACCTATTTTGAAAGTTCAGGAGTTTAATGAGATAAAAAAAAATTAAAAATCTAATTTAAGTTAATAGTACTAATTCACAGGCTCATCAGTACCTTTTTCCATTTTATGTACACACCCAAACCAAGAACAAGAAGAAAGAAGATATTATATTATTATATATGTATGTATGTATCTATATATATATATATAGATGTATGTATGTATACACACACATACACACAGCGAACCTCTAGAGCGATGATTAAAGGCAAAGTTTAAAGGAAATTATTTTGTTTGAGCAATAATCAGAAATCAATCAATTCTCAATAAGGAATCTCAAGGGAATCTAAACTAGAATTCTGTTACAGAAGGAAGTCAAACCGAACTAAACTTAGGTTCGTGTAACGAGTAATAAAAGAAATTAAATTCAAACTTTATCCTTAACTAATTTATTTGATAATTAAATAAAACTAACTTGATACTTAAGTGGGAGCAACTAAACATAATGTGTCAAAGCCTATAGCCAAGCCCCGAAAGCCCTCTTTTTCTTTTGTGCCGGAGTCTCCTTTCTAGTAAGACATCTACTAAGAATATAAAAATAAAAAAAAAAAAAAAATCACAAGTAAATAAAAATTTGAGAATTGCAAAGTAAGAAAAACTCATCTTGAATGTCGTGATTCTAGTATTTTTGTGTGCTTTTATCTCTTACTTTATATTAATTCATAAATTTTCATGAATTATTACATAACTAGTTATAGAAAGTCACAATTATCGAACAACACTTATCAATGAATGATTTAAAAAATAAAGAAATTTGACCATTTGAAACCTAGAAGTTTAGGTTGAGAAATATTTTAAAGCACATTAAATATAATTGCCCCAAACTTATTAAACAAATAATATAAAACTATTTGTTTCTTCCCATAATAGGAATATACCTTCAAAATCAAAAATTTATATTATTATAGTAGAGATGTAAACTATGTAAGTAGTGTCAAAATAATATATAATTTCATATAATATGACATGAACCCTAAAACTAAGAAATCATATGAAAAACATTACAATACTACTTCTTCGTATAATCCTTATACGGAGGAAATCTGCACAAATTGATGCAATAACTTACGGAGACTAAGCAGTTTTGTAGATATAGCTCGTTCCACCTTCTAATCCTAACACAGCTAACTAGTTTTAACAATAGGATTTTGATCTGGTAACATATTCTTGAATAAATTCTCACTTCATATCGTCAATAAGTTATTTCTGAGTTGCTCCTAAATTATTTTCCGTCCTGTGTGTTCAGAATGATAAATCATTGCAAGATACAGATTGTACATTGGGAGAACACCCTTTCAACTTTCTTCAGGTTCATCCAAACGGAACAAGAAACCAGCAAAGATATTAGACAAGAAACCTGCAATATCTACAACCTCACAACTAAAAATTTCTACAGGAGATTATTTCTTTGGAACAGAGTTCTTGGCAGCAGATTTCTTCGTACCAGCTGTTTTCTTCTTTGAATTTCTGTACCCCCCATTCTCCTGTCACCACAACGAGGATAGTAGTATGACTAGAATAAGATTGATGTTGTAGTAGGATAACTTCTCAATATGGTTATTCAAAGTTTCAAAAACAGGACAAATGCATGAAACAAGAATGCACCAGGATATGCAACATCTTATCATCTTTAGTAGTTTCATTCCTCCATATTTGAAATTTTCTGTAGAGCAAAATTATATCCAAAGCCAAATATATAAGACAAGTGACTTTCTGGAATGAAAAACATTATAATAAATAAATAAATAAATAAATAAAACCCACACTAACTTGCCACAACCTCAAACTGAAGCGAGGAGGTAAAACAGAATGGCTATGCATGCATATGCTATCCATAAGAAGGTCTGAAAAGCTATAAGTATCATCAGGAAGTACCTTTTTGTAGTGCCTGTAAGCAATTTGACCTGTCAACTCTTGCCCTTTTTTATTTACATAAACCTGAAACCATTTAGTAATTTGGTAATTACACAATTGAAGGAAACAGATAATTAACATACATCAGAGCTGGTCAAGGAGACATAATGGTACTCCACTGCTTGGCAACTACCAAGAAAAAAGAAATGGTGACATGAAGGATATTTACAGAGGAACAAAGCATTTCAGCAAATTTATTTTAGAGGTAGAAATCATAACATGTGCATAGAAAATGTGCGCATGTGATCAGTGTTTGTCTTTTGCCAGAATATGAAATACAAAACACTAAAAAGGATTAACAGCTTAACTAAAACCAATCATTTATAACAGGTGTTCTAAGAGATCAAGTAGAAACCCCTTATGGAACTAGAGTACTAGGGAAGTTACAGGTATTGAGCTAGAAAGGAAATGGACATATGCAGGCAAAGTTGGATTTCTTTTTATAGTTTTGAGAGGATGTTTATAAAAAAAATAAAATTATAATATGGTTGCTCCTATTTTACCACCCCAAAACTAATCAAACAGAGCCAAGGTACAGATCACAATGCATCTTGCTATGTGCAAAGCAAAGTTCACTTACTCTTCGCCCATCTGCACCGGTAAACCAATGACCAACAGAGTTGCTAGCTGCCTGCACCCTTCTGCTGCCAGCATTTTTTTGAAGTCCAGTACAACTTTTAGGGTTCACCCAGTTCTCTGAATCTTGTGATATACTGCCAACCTTTGAACCAGTTCTTTTCTTGCTTCTTGTGGAGCTTTTCTCAACATTTTGCCTCCGATCTGTTTGCCTAGAATTTTCCCCATGACCAAATTGGCCCCTGAAGACAAATGCACAATCAAAATGCAAACTTGTGCATATAAGAGAGAAAATAAGAATACTAAAAAAAAATGTTAAACATTCTTACATACAAGTAATCAATTACTGATATATTTTGCTGCATGTTTCCTTGGTTGCTCCCTGCTCCCAAGGGAAAGAAGTAGGGTAAACGGTCACGAACTAGTTTCTGAATTCTTGAATCCTTGTGGAAAAAGTAGCAATGAGCAGGCGGAAGAGAAGTCTCATCCCATTTCCTCCCAATGCTAGGGTCATTGCAGTCAATTTCTGGTTTACTCTTATTTTTCACATTTGTGAAATATTCTTTACAGACCTCATCAAAAGCAGGTGTAGGAATGTGGGAAGTCTTCTCTGTACAGAAATCTTTCCACAAGTCTTTGGCATCGGACTTGCCAATTGGTGTTTTGTTGGTTCCCTGGTTCCTCAAAGCATCATTTTTACTAGAATCTAATTGTTTGTCCTTTGAAGACCAATTTACACGAGGCATTTCCTTGCTGGGGTCTTCAATTACAGAAGGATCATCAGAATCAGAATCGATCAACTGGAACTTTCTAAGAGGGCTTACAGTTAATTCTGAAAAAAACACATTACTGCCTCTTGTTTCAACATAGACAGAAGCTGAAGCACTAGAAACTTCTTTACCCTTTCTTGATTTCCATTGGCTTCCAGATTCTAAAGTTACAACCTTTTGTTTGTGTAGTGATGGCTTTGAGCTGCTACATACAGAATTACTGGGAAGACTGCCTGCTTTTCATAATAACTTGGAATCAACAATATCACCAGAAAAAAAAAGTAGCTGCTCAAACAACATAACTATGAAGTTAGAAAGCAGATGCAACTAACCATATATGTTCTACATGTTTTACAGACTATGTAATCTTGCAAAAGGAAAAGAAGTTTGTCGTGCATAAGGAAATGTGAAGAGCGTGATAATAGATGAGGCAAACATTATTATCTAAAAACAGGATAATTCTAGTCACTCTTTTCCTCACAAGATATGTAAAAGCATCTTATATGTCCAAACTGTGTTATATACACAGTACATTATCTATTAACTTTTGTATTTGTAATTTATGGATACGCAAAGAGGCATATGGCCATGGGACACATATAGGAAGTGTATCACATCATGCCAACATGACACAATATAATCAGTTCATTATATAGCCATGTACTGTCAGACCATTATCTAACTGGCAAAAATCCTGTTGAGACATTTTACAAGTATCAGACTGAAAAGAGTCTTGCAACTGAGTTCTGCTTATTATGAGATTCTTCGATACAATATAGATAGTCGCATTCAAGCCAATCAAGGTAAATTATTCTCAACCTGCTGAATCTGAAACTGAGTTTATGTCTTTTGAAGCACAGCATTTAAAATTTCAAGATGCATCTATTACAATTCTCCAGGCAGTAAAACAACTGAAGTTACAATATAATAATGAAATGATTAAGCAAAGACCTTATATCACTTATGTGCAATATCAAAGTTATGCAACTACCACAAAATCGTGTGAAATCCTACTCTTTCATGTTTTAAATGCCTAGAAACTCAATCTACTCATGTTGCAGGTGACTGTCGTAGCATAAACATGTAGAAAAAAATAAAAATAAAATTAATATGCAGATGTAATATTCTACTAGATATGTTCTAAATTAAGCAAGATACCTAACAAAAATATTTGCAAATAGAGAAACCTTCTCAAAGGGTTTATTATCTCCTCTTGCAGCTTTAACACAACCAAATGAAATCCAGCGTTCTTTTGGTTTAAAATATCTTGAAACTCAGTTGGCTCATCTATTGGCCGATATCATAGCAGGGAGAAATATAAAATATATCATGTAAATGATAAATTTTACTTGACATGTTCTTCATTAAGACAGATTCCTTGGGGAAAAATTATTTGAGTAAGATGCCTTTACACCGAAAGGTTTATTATTTTCACTCTATTTGAAAGGAAAAAGAAAGTGTTCCATGTGCACACATAAACATCACCACCAAAAGTCCATACTAAGTGTATCTATAGCAAATTCATAACGCTAAATAAATATATTCAACTAATTTGAAGCAAAAAAATCGTCTCAAGTTATACTTTAGATGCTCATTAACCAAATGACAATCATATACTGGCCAACTAAAAAACACTTCACAAAAGATGGAATCTTTGAATACCTCTGAGCCGTTCTTCCTCGGAAGAGAAATCTTCAATGTCATCATGCACATTGCACCGCGGATCCTCAGACTCCACCTTCCGGTCCTCAGATGCGGGCCGAGCAATGGGTCCACGTCGGAGCCTTTTCAGAGCTTGAGGTGGAACTGAAACCCTAACAGGAGATTCGAAGTCGTCGTTATCTTCTTCGATTGTCCGGAGGTTGGCAGCCGTTGATTGCCGTTGAGCTGGTTGGGAAACTGGATCGGATTGATGGGTGTTTTGGGGCTCCGACTGAACGTCGAAATCGAGCCCTAGAGAAAATGATGGGGGTTCAAAATCATCGAGCCCTAGAGAGAATGATGGAGGTTCAAAATCAAAATCCGCCATGACAAGAAAAATGATTGCTGGGGATTATATTATAAAGGTCGAAAATGCGCATTGATGGTAAATTGGAAGTAAAAGTTTTCAATTTGAAGGTCTTGGCGCCAAGAAATTCAGAGAAATTAAACAGTGGCGCGGTTCGGTGAGGAAGGTTACGCGTGGAGCTCAATCCAAAAAAGCTCCTCAAATTACCCATTGGGTGGGGTTCTTTTTCTAAGTGGAAATATTATTCGTATTCGATAAAACTAGGGGTGGAGGATTGTTAATATAAATACAACCATAATATAGAATACTAATTTTGAGCTCAATATCAGTCTTTGATTAAACAATTTTTTTGTTTTATTATTTTAATTTAGTAAGATATAAATATTTTTTATCAAACAGTTTTTGGATTATGGATCTACTACCGGAAATTTGATCAACCAACATTTATGGAATTTGAAAAGGAATGAAAAAATGATACATAGAGTCAAGACTAAAAGAAATGCCTAAATCACTATGCTCAAATTATTCTGGTGTAAATGGCAGGCAGGCCTATATTCCTACTGAATTGATTCTTCGTTACATTTTTTTACTGGTGCAACCATCGATATCAAAATAAATAGAATTTTTCAAAAAATCACATATAATCTAATCCAAATGAACAATTTTTTATGTTGGTTGTTGCGTGCCACAAATGACCTAAAAAGAAGTTCTATAGAGCTGCTCGGTTAGCTACGACACCTGGCTTTATAATTTTTTTATTAATAATAATATCAAATTAATTATTTTCAGAAACTCCTAATTATATATATATATATATTCGTATATATTAAAATGAGGTATTAAATTCTAAAATATAATTAATCACCGATTGATTATTTAGATTATTTGAATATTTTTTATATATGAAGTTCGAATTGCAAACATATATATCAGCAATTTAATTTTTAATAAATAATTATGTTTTATGGACAAAAACACTCTTAAGATTGAGAAAATTTATTATATTTTTACAAAATTATATTTGTTACATATCTTTACTAAAATATTATAATACTTTAAATATTTTTAAATATTAATTTACTTAAAATTACATATTTTATTATATATTATAAGGGAGCAATATTAATTTATATAAGAAGGAAAATGATAAATAACTTTGCTCAAACTTCCCACCTAAAATTTCTGAAAGAACACTGTCATATCCCCCATGCCCTGCCCCCTACTACCCTACAAGTGGGAATAAAATGGAAAAACTTTTTACAGATGAACCACAACTGCTTCTCATCATCATTCCGGTATACTCTGCAACGCAGGCCTCCATGGCCGTTCATTTGCCTCAAACTCATCGCTAACATTCATCAGTTGGGCCACAACCTGCTGCGCCGATAACCCATCTACCTCCGACTCTTTCAACAGTTTCTCCAACTCTTTCTTCGAGATTTTAATCTTCACCTCCGTTCCTTCCGCCGCTAATGAACACGATAAAACACTTTTGCCTTCTTCCGCCGCCGACCCGCCGGTGAGCCGCGTCTTATCATCCGACCCCATTCTTAATGAGCCCCAGTCTTCACCACCCCATTCCATGGAGGATTTCTTCCTCAAGCAATTTCCCATACCAGCTATCTTTTGCTGCTCTGTGTGTGTTTTCGTTGGTTGTATGTATATTGTAGATATAATTGGAGCGTGGAAGATTCGGTGAATGAAATCTGGGTGATATATATAAGAAGGCCGGAGTTGCTCAACGTGGGGCCGTTCCACCTATTTGGGGCTGGCCCAAAGCCAATTAGGTGACGCCACCGCCCACACTGAGTCGTTGAACTGAAGGAATCGGTGACCTCAGGCCAGCTCGGCTACTTGACTCGCTTGCTTACACTTCTTTATGAATGATAATGCAATTATATATATACATATATATATATATACACACACACCTACACATACATATATATATATATATATTTGAGATTAGCAATTTAATTAATATTGCTTAGTAACGCGGGCATTGAAGAAATAGTCAGCTCAAATATGGGATTAATTGTTGATCAACTAGGTAGGTGAGACGGGATTTTTTATTTTATTTTATTTTTATTTTTATTTTAAAATATTATTGTTATATAATATGCGTATATAATGATATTATTAAATAATATATATTGTATATTAAATATTTTAAAGTATAAGATAAAACTAAAGATGAAATAGAAGATTCAAATTTGATGATGCAAAGATTGAATCAAATTAGTGTTGTGAGGTGGCATTGTTTGAAGTCTGTCCATCTATCTACTCATTTTTATATTATTATTATTATTATTATTTTAATTACAATATTATGAATTATGATCAAAAGAAAGGCTTATTCAAAATTAGTCAAAGTTTACCACAAAACATACTCCAATTCAATTGTCACACAAAATCAACCTTATAACAGGGAGAGTCGTGTTAACAAAATAATTAACGTTGTAATTAGGGTATTTCTTCTCCAATAGCATAGGATTATACCCACTTCTTCTAGAATGAAATAAGGCAGACTTTGAATTCGATCAACCCCATTTTGTATCGATGCACCTTTAAAAATAATTAATTAGCTGTTAGCGATTTAAAAAAAAATGAAAAATCTTTCAGTTGGTATTTACTTAAAATATTTTAATTTCCTTAAAATTATAATATGCAGATGATTGATTAAATACAATACAAGAATTGTATTCAATAAGTCTGAACTAAATAATATTATAAAAGTTAAAATTCTCATATCTGAATTTATAATCATATTTGCCACAACTTTATAAACAAATTCATAAATATGATAAAACCTAATATCTAATAAATAAATAAATAAAGACATCTAAAATCACAAAGCTTTGCTATTGAAAAATTATTTATTTTCCCTAAAAAGTGGTAATCTATATATATATATATATATATAATAGTAAAATAAATAATTTTCTTTTTATTTTTTGTGCCCAAATCTAATTTCTATTTTTGCATTTAGATAAAAATAAATTTATTAGTTTTATTCAATAAAATTTAAATTTGTAGTAGATGTGTTTGGAAGATTTGATTTTTTTAAAATTATAAAATAATACCATATTTACAATAGATTTATAAGTATAGTATATTTATCAAAATCTACGAATATTAGTGACATAAAAACGTATATAACAAAATATATAAATTATTTAAATTTAGTGATATTTCATGAGCGATGAAAATTATAAATTAAAATATTAAGTATCATTTTTCTGTGAATATTTTTAATAATAAATAATATATTTTTTAGTAATAAAATCATACAAAAATAACTTTCGAGTACACATAGGGTCTCACACTAGTGTGTGTATATATATATATATATTATTAACATTAAAAACATAAAAACGTGTATAACATAATATATTTTTTAATAATAAAATAATAGAAAAATAAGTTTGCACGGAATTGGCATGCTCGTACTTTGGGTAGAAAAATGAAATTGTAATTGTTTATAGTGGGGAATGGGATGGTGGTAGTTGCTTTTGCAAGGATTTCTCTCCATCCTTTAAGCCATGATTCTTCTACTTTTATCTTTGACGTTTCATTTCCAAGATTCACAGTTGGCTATAACTGTATTTCGTTTTAAGGTTGTATTATAATAATAATAATAATAATAATAATAATAATAATAATAATAATAATAATAATATCAATTTACTATATATATATATATATATTTTTTTTTTTTTGTGATGCACCATTTGTAGTATATTTATTTTCAAAATATATTTAATTGAATTATTTTATAAATTTTTATTATATAATAGTTATGAAATTTACTTTTTATGCAGTCCAAATTCAATATAAACATTTCATGCGGCAATGAATATTGAAATCTAAGCTCAATAATTAACCAACAAATCTCGTATATGAGTTTAATATGCCATTTCATTACATCCAATGTACATATCAAATTAAAAATTGCAAGTAAGAAAAAAAAAGATTAATCAAATATACAACACATTAAAAAAGAATTAGAAACAAAAAATTATATTTCTTTTAGTATATTGGAAATTTTGTCAATAATAATAGCAGAACGAAAGAAAAGGCTACAAAAACATGATATATCTACAAATTTTCTAAGCTCTTACGCATGTGTGTGCAATACTGATATTCACATACTAATCATTTATTATTTTTATACAAAAATACTTTCTCTAATTTGGAAACTGAGAAAGACGCCATTTCTTTGTTATTTTATTAGTAGAGATAAAAACATACATTTATAAATATAATTAAGTTTATAATTTAATTAATTATTAAATAAAAATATATTCCAAAAATTGTTTAATAAATGCTCTATAAAACATTTATTTTGAAGTTCAAGTTCAATATAAATAATCTATATAACAAAAAAAAAAAAAAAAAAAGTGGATACAATTTTTAACATAAATTTGCTAAATTAATTATAAATTTTAAAATTGATTTTAAACAAAATTTTACTATTTATAAATAATTATTTAATTATATTAGTGTAGATATAGATTCCAATTAATATAATTCCAAAATATGGTTTGTGATAAGTTGGGTTTGACATTTTCTCCGATTCAAAAGTTATGATGACGTAAAATGGCTAACGAGTAAAAATATGACTTGTACGTAACGTTTTATTGGAGATAAGAATATGCTGAGATGGCCGAGCTGTCTAGTTTAGAAAGTAGAATCGACGGCTCATAGTAGCCGGCTGCGGAGCTGCTTCGTGTGAAAGGAATAGGCTCGGACGCGGCTTGATGATTTCGTCATGATTCTCATAATTAGGGCTTTAATCCATCCATTATTACACTATTTATCCAATAAATTAAGGTTAATGACAACAACCACGTGACTGCCTCAATAATGACTCAGTTCCATATCATTAACAAATTTAATTATGGATATGATTATAGACTACCTAATAAACTTGTTTAATTTTTTAAGGAGAAAATAAACTCATAATAAATAGATATAGACCCTCAAGATTCAAGGCTTAATTTACTAAATATTGTAAAAGAAATAATAAATTGTGTGTTTTTAACAACAATCCCAAAATAATGCAAGACATCAAGCTTTTTGGTTAAAAATATAATGAGGTTTGACGTTTTAATTTTGATCAAATTAAAAATTAAAAATATCAGATCCACTAACATTTTTAATTTTCAGTTTATGCATGTATATATTACTAAAATACATGCATCCATTACACATATATACATACCATATATATACATTATATATATATATATATATTATCACATCACATCTATATCAATACACATATATACTATATATAAATATATATACATAAACAATTTTATTTTATTTTTTAATTTTTCCTAATTTGGTTTATATACATTTATATATACAATATATAATATATTTATATATACAATTATATTTATATATAAGTAATATTTATATATATATATATATATAATTCTATTATATTCTAAATTATAAATAAAATCCCAATTATTTTTGGATATTTTCGTTGAAGAAAAGTAAAAATCTTTATTTTTATTTATTTATAATATTTTTACCATATGTTATATTAAAATTAAATTTATCAAAATAATTATAAATGAATTAATACATAATATAATTTAAATAAAAAAAGAATTTTCCATAGAATGTGTATCAATAATTATATATTTTATTTATAGAACATAAAACAATTATATATCAACAAAAAAATTATTGAATACGTTAGTGGGCCCGACATTTTAAGTCATTTTTTTGCTTTGTTGGGCACAGATATATATAGATTTACCTTATATATAATTAATATATCTAATTTTATTAAATTATAAGTAAAATTGATAAAAGTAATATATTTATTTATTTGTAAATGTTTTGAATATTTTCTTTTCATTCGTTGTACAGATATATATTTATCATATATTTATATATATTTAATATATCTATATAACTCTATTATGTTTTAAATTATAAATAAAACTGAAAAAAGTAAAAAAATTTTATTTATTTATTTATAATATTTTTATCACATATTATATAAAATTGAATTTGTGAAAATATTATAAATAAATTAATACTTAATATAATTTTAAAAAAAGAATTTTATATAGAATGTTTATTAAATATTTTTTGTTTTATTTTACTTATATATTTTAATTTTTTATTTAGTTTTATATAAATAAAAAATATAAAAAAAATTTAAAAAATAAAAATTGATCATTTTATCTTAATTTTAATTTTTTTAAATTCTGTATATATATATACATTTATATATATAATATTTATATATACGAATAAATTTTATTTTCTTTTAAATTTTAAATAAATAAAAACTAAAACAAATTTTTTTTGAAATATATATATATATATATATATATATATATATATATATATATATATTGTAGGCTAGCCCATGCATGTACACATGACATTCGGCCCAATAAAACTCCAGGTTTACTAATGATTTTTTTTTTTTTTTTAGTAAAGAACTAGATGGCCACAAGTGCAAGACATGGGACATAATATATGTTTTTATATTAGTAATATATAAAATTATATTATTATTATTTATAAATATCTACATAATAAATATTTATGTCAATTATATTTATATAAATATTTTGTGATTTTTTTTTTTATTATGTTATATTTCATTGTTATGCTCTAACAATATATTTTTATTAAATAATAAATTGCACGAGTTTTCAAACAAAATTTTAGAGTGTTTCCAATTCTATACACAATTTTCAAACTTACTAAAACTTACTAAGGTGGAAGAATAAATTCTGCATATGTAATGCACGGGACATAATATATGTTTTTATATTAATAATATATGATAAAATTAAATCATTATTATTTATAAAAATCTACATAATAACTATTTATGTCAATTATATTTATATAAATATTATGCGATTTTTTTGTGGAACTGAATATCCTGAAACTGAAAACGAATTAAGAATCAACCAATTTCTTATTTCGATTTTGATTTAATAGTGAGTCAATAGTCAAATCAAGCTGCGATCCACGATTCGAATCTTCTGTTCTGAATCGAGAGATAGAAAATATTTTAAATAAATAGATTAAATTAATATACTGAAAATATAAATTTCTATTTTGCAACCTCTTTCAATTTTTGTTATCTTAACCCTCCCCCTCATTTAAAACTTCTAATCCTACTAATTATATATATATATATATATACATGCATATATATATTATATTCCATCACAATTATTTATTTCAATATATACAATATTGGTGTCAAATTAAAGATTACAAAAAGAAGAATAATTCGATATATCATATTTTAAAAACAAACTTATAATAAATAAGTTGTTTAATTTTTTTTTAATTTTAGTAAAACATAAAAATAGGAGACAGAGAAAGTGGCAATTAAAATTAAAATATATATATATATATATATATATAAAATAAAATAACAAAAAATCTCCACAACACCACATGGCCGAAAATATGGAGGCAAAAGCTACTTTTCAAACTCCCTTCTTTTATATAGAGAAGAATGAAATGAAATAGTGTTGTGTGAATTTTAACCGACACCCTCTTAAACGCTAGCCAAGTGCTTAGAGCAAGTGTTACTATTAGGACCTTTTTATAATATAATTATATTAATATAAAACATCATTTTTAAAATATAGAGCAATTCATTTATAACATTTTAATTTTTTAATTATATTATGACTTAATTCATTTATAATAATGTTACAAATAATTTATATTAAATTACATTAAATAAAGCAAAAAACATTTAAAACAACACAAAAAAATATAATAGATTGAATATATATATATAACAATAACTAAAACAATATATATAAATATTTTTTTAATTTTTAACAAAAGATATATTTATTATCATATATATTTATTCATTTTCCTTTCGGCTATTACTTTTATTTTTAATATAATATATAGTAAAAATATAATAGATACATAGTAAATAAATTGATATATATATATATATATCAAAGTTTATTTATAATTATTAATAAAAAAATCTATATATAATTTTCTTCTTTATCAATTGTTTTTTGGAATATATTTTATTTAAAAATAACAGAATTATTTTCTATATATAAATACATATAAATATTAATTATATAGATATATAAGATATATATTTATAGACAAAATATATGGGTGTGTGTGGTGTTTTATAATATATGTGCATATATATATATATATATATATATATATATATATATATATATACTGAAATTAAAAAAGTCAAATTCAGTGTTACTTTTAATATTCATTACTTTTTTTAATATTTTATTTATATGTTTCTTAATATTTATGTTTAATAATACATTGTTTGTTTTATAATTAATTTAGTTTAATTAATTTTAAGATTATTTTAATTCATATGATAAAAAATATTAAAAGGTGTAGTTTTAATTATAAATAAAAATAATATAATAAAATTTTAAATACTACACATAAAATTTAAAAAAATAGATAAAAGTACAAATAGACAAAACATACAATTACAACTAAAAATTATAAAGTTACAAACAAAATATAAAATTACACAACATAATTAAAAACACAATTACTTAATCGAAAGTACACATGATACTAAATTAATAATCTAATTTCTAATAATCAAAAAGACCACCTCCAGACCCTCCAATGTCTGGAAAAAAATTCCAAATATATTAAATGTATTTGGAAGTGGATTTGGTGGCTCGGCTTGTGTCCTACTCTGCATAATTTTTTGTTGCTCCAACCTCAAGTATTCACATTGTGCAGGATCAACAAGAGTGTCTAAATTCATCCTTAAAGTTGCGTTCTCCTCTGTGATCCTTTCCCATTCATTTCTTTCATTGTCCATCGATATCTCACGATCTCTCAACTCAATTTCACGAGCTTTTAAGTCATTCTCACGATCTTTTCTTGAGGCTGCGCTTGCTAATAATTATCTGAATGAGGCATTTTCTTGTTTTATCATTTGTGCAAAATCATCATCATCTTCTTTTTTTTTCTTTTGAAGTTTTGACTTTTTCACCCCCTCAGGTCTTCTTGTCGAAGAACCACCAGCACTGCTAATGTTTTCGTAATTTAAATCAATAGAAAACGAAGACAAAGAAAGATTAGGGGAAAGAAGAGACTGAAAATTTTTCTGCAGTTAGCTCTTCAGCTTGTACAAATGGTTTTAAAATCGGCCAAACATGGTCGAATTTGAACCCAACCTCATATCCTTTCGCCGACTTGATAGTCTCATTTGCACACTCCAACAAAGTAATTTAGAAACAATATTCTATTTGACAAATGAAAAAATAAAGTATAAATAACAACTTACAATTGTTTGTTCACTTGCACCAATATGATTCAACAGCTCAATTTGTTGCAGACACCCGTTGAATTTTCTCACATGTTTGAGATTGGTCTGCATGCGACATTGTAATGACCGTTTGTTACGATCTTGCATCCCGATGCTTGGTTTATCGGAGTTGTATTTTTCTGTAAACGACGCCAAAATAGATCTTTTGACTGGTTTATTCCCACAATTGGATCTTGTGAGATTTTGAGATAGACACCAGCAAGGTGTTGATCTTCAGCTAAAGTGTAGTTAGTGGTGTGTGGCTTAGACATTTGAGATAAGAAAACAAAAGATAATGTAGATAAAAAGGAGTTGGAGAAGTTTGTGAGAAATGTTATGTAGTATGACGCCTATTTATAGATATTCGTAGAAAAGCATATAATAATTCAATGGTTGTCGTTGAAAGCACACAGATTGTGCTTTCTGCAACTCTCTTTCCAATTCAGAAAATTGGCGTAGGATTGAGATTTAAAGATCAAAATAATGTAACGGTCGGAGTTGAATACACATGGATTGTGCTTGTTGAAACTCTCTATGTTTTAAGACTTTGAATAAACTGCTCAGATTAAAAGTAGTTGTGGGTTATCAGTGACTGATATTGAAAGTACAAAGATTGTGTTTTCTGCAACTATGATTTCAATTTAGACAAGTGGTGGATAGTTGAGATTTAAAGATGACAAGAATCTGACGGTCGTAGTTGAAAACATGAGGATTGTGCTTTTTGCGGCTTCTAAGACTTAAGTGGAGAGTTGAGATTAAAAGTTGTAGTATGATATCAATGGCTATTATTCTGAAAAGATTGTGTTTTTTGGAATAACATACAGATCATTATATAATGAACACATACTCCACCCATTTTCTTCACATCAATCTTTCTTATCCTCAATTTGTTTAGTCATTTTCTCCGTTAATAATATTTTTTTCTGTTCTGCTTTGCTTGTCTTTAAAAAAAATAAAATTTCACTCTACTGGTCCTTCTGTTATTTCTTCTATTCCTTCAAGTTCATTTGATGATGAACATCAACAATTGATTGATAATGATTGTTCCGATGTGGATCAATAGACGATTGTTCAACAAATATATAATAACAATCATATGTTAGCTGCATATCGGCGTCGAAGGGTTGAACCCATTTATGGAGGCTCAGTTCCGGGTCGCAGGATAATATATCATGATTGTGAAGTAGCAGCTCAAAACCTTTTCAGAGACTACTTTTCTGAAACTCCAAGGTTTAATGAAGATCAGTTTCGTCGAAGTTATCGAATGTCACAAAGTCTATTTCTCCGTATTGTTCATGCAATAAAGAATCATGATGGATATTTTGTGTAGCGAAGAAATGCAGCTGGGCAGCTTGGTTTGTCTACCCTCCAAAAGGTAACTGCAGCATTTCGAATGCTAGCATATGCAATTCTAGTGGATGCAACTGACGAGTATATCAAAATTGAAGAGTCTACTGCAATTGAATATGCAAAAAATATTTGTAGTGCTATTGTGGCGATATTTGAGGGAGAAAATCTAAGATCTCCTACCGCTAATGATGTTGCAAGGTTACTTTATATTGGTGAACAACGTGGCTTTCCAGGAATGTTGGGAAGTTTGGATTGTATGCATTGTCCAACGGCATGGACAAGACGATATGCTGATCGAAGTGGATTTCCAACAATTATTCTTGAAGTTGTGTTTGATTATGATTTGTGGATCTGACATGCTTATTTGGGATGCCGGATCCAACAATGATATTAATGTATTGGAGACTTTCCACATTTTCTCTAACTTTGCTAAATGTATTGCTCCCCCTACACGTTATGTTATCAAGGAAAGGAGTACAACATGGGGTATTATTTGGCTGATAGTATGTATCCCAAATGGGCAACTCTTGTGCAAACGATTCATGCACCAAATGGTCCAAAAAAAAATATTTTGCAAAGAAACAAGAAGCGTGTAGAAATGATGTGGAACGTGCATTTGGAGTTCTCCAAAGTCAATTTGCAATAGTGGCAAATCCAGCACGTTTTTGGAGTAAAATTGATTTGAAAGATATTATGATTGCGTGCATAATAATTCATAATATGATAATTAAGGATGAACGAGAACTTGATACTCCAATCGAAGAAGCAAGAGAAGTGCCAACTCCAGAAGTTGAACTTGTTGAAAATGAAAACACGCATTTTCAAAATTTTCTAGCTCAATTTAGACAAATTAGAGATATGGAAGCTCATTTCGCACTTCGAAATACATTAATTGAGCAATTGTTGGCAGAATATTCTAATTCAGAAATTTAATCTTGTAAACGTGTATTTTTATTGTACTATTATTATGAAGTTCAATTTTAATTTTGCATTATTGTTGCTTGATATTATATGTATTTTTTTATTTATAATTAATTTTATTAATAAAAAATTAAAATGTTACCTATAAAAAAATTATTTTTAATATATTACGTATTATGTATTTAACAAATATGAAGCTTTTAAAATATAGATTAAAATACGTAAATTATGAGGAATATTATTGGAATATTCTTTTTAAGTGCAAAAAGTAGTGTTGACTGTTGGAGATGTAATGCAAATTTTGCACTAACATAGTGCAAAATATGCACTAGAATTGTGGTGACTGCTGGAGATGGCCTTAGCATCTGGCACCTGAATATGTGCGCCATTGATATACAAGATTTTTAAGCGTTTGCATGAGCATTAATTTAATATATAAATGTGTTATATTTATTCATAATATATTTCTTTTATTTTTTATATGACACTAGTAATTTAATATACGATTATGTATGTGTTTGAAGTATTCAAGTATAATTAAAAATAAATTAGCCAGTCTTTCAAATATATGAAATGTAACAAAGAGAAAAGACGATAAATGAGAAGATGTTCAATAAATTAGGTCAATTCACCTAGACGAGTTGACCAACTCAAATCGAGTTGACCAAGAGAAATGAAGAAAAACCTGTAAGCAAACTCCAACTCTGGCAGCCGAGCCGAGTTGGTGAAAATTGATGGACAAATTCACCAAATCTAAAGTCTAACTCAAAATTGCGAAATATAGTAGATTTCTCAAATTTTAGGTATTAATTTTTTTCCCAAAGTGATATAAATATAGATTTTCTTGTATCAGACAGGAGACGAATTTTTAGAGTACAAAAACATAGGAGTTGAGTTAGAGTTCCATCAATTATGAATAGCTAACTTCCTTCGAATTCTGAGATGTGTCAGTAATCTAATTAATAAATTTATGATATTGTGTAGATTCAAGATTTTATATTGTTTAATCTTATTTATGATTTTTTTTATCAGCGCTTGCACTATTGTTTGGATCTGTCTTTACGTATGTCTGATTCGTTGAGTTGAGACCAATGAGGAGATATTCAATAATTGATCGTAAGAATTTATAACATATAATTGTTTAAATCAAAAGATTGATTTATTATATGATAGGAAGACAATCTGATATTATGTTAGAAGTTAATTATTAATGATGAGATCGAGGCATGACTTAATCAATAATCAATCTATTGATTATATTTGATCGGAGAGAAATTTATTTACATATGTAATTGCCTATATAAGATGATATAATAATGACATATTGATGATACTTACTGCCATAAATTATGATGTGAGATGAACACACAATCCTAGAATTTCACTTTTACCTATAACTATTCACATACTTTATATAGTTGGTAGATTTATTTATACTATTAGCTATTATTAATTAATTAAATGATTTTACTAATGGTTTTTATCAAAACAAAAAGAGTAGAATAGTTTATAATATTTACTTATTTTATCATTTCATGTGAGTTCTCATCCTATATACAAATTACACTGTATACATGTGGTATATGCTTTTTAAAATATAAACGACCAGCCACACACCTAAGAACACTGAGGGCTTCTAACTAGATTAAGCTCTTTTGGAGTGATGTTTTTAACTACTATAGGACTTTTGTTCATGATTCAATTGACTACCTCGAGTAGAGTTATCAAATGGGATGGGCTGAATTAACATGGCCAAGGATAGCATGAACCCACATGCTAAATAAGCCAAATTGGCTCAGGCTCGCCACATGAGTGGGTTGGGTTGCACTGAACTTTTTAAAGAATAAATGGATTCAACTAGACAAATAGACCATATGTAGTGGGCTGGTTCTGAGTTGGGCTTGACTTAGATGGGGTTGGGCTTATGGGCTTGGCTTGCGGGCTTGGCTTGTGGGTTGGTCCCCAGGCCTTAGACTAAATGGGATTACAAGTTGATTCATTGGCTATTACACTAGTTTGTTTGTTTGTTTCTTTTTGTTAATGCTTTAAGTATATGGCTTGCAGCCTTGGGTTGTAGGTTGGTCCCGAGCTGGCCTCAGACTAAACAGACTTACAGGCTGATTCATGGGCTGTTATAATAGTTTGTTTGTTTGTTTCTTTTTTTTTTTTTTTAATGCTTTAAGTATATGACATAATCAATTTTTCTTAACATACCAAAAGTTCATAGTAACCTACCAAAACATTATAAATTCATAAATAAAATTTTAGAAACTCACAATTGATACATAAAATTATGGTTAAAAAAAAACTTCTAAGGCTTCTGATTTCATTGTTTTCTTTAATCAGAAATCATTTTCCATTCATACATAAAACTTCAATTTTTGGTATATTGGTATTCAAATCTTGAATAAAAAAGGCTCCAAAGTCTTGATCTTTATCCTGCTTAATTGTGATTGTTTTTATTTCAAAGGTTATCTCATTGTCATCATTGGATTCATCACACCGCCTTTCTCTTGTATTTTGTATTTTCCTAATTTTTTCAACTCCTTAGATCTCTACTCTCGATCCAACCAATCTTTTTAAACTATTTTTTAGTCTACTCATTTCATTCAGATATAGTTCTGCCTGCCTGGTGAAAGGATCGGTTGTTGACGGGACACACGTGTGGAGGCGGGACTTTCGCCTTGACACGCGGTTCACAGCCCTGACTACGCTCATTAACTAATTGACTCGTTTATCCCTGCTTCTCAAGGAGGGGAATCCAATTCAGAGAAGTCTTCCCAGCCCTGTAAGGATCTTCTGATCCAATTCCTGACTCCCACTGCAATGAGCCTGCCGGTTGCAGGGCACTTCCAGCTGCTACAACCTTCCTTGCCGTTAGGTAGCCACCCGTCCTTTCTTTATATCGGTCCCACCCAGGTAGATATGGCTCAGCCAAAAAAAAAAAAGGAAGAAGGCTTTGACTGAAAGCGGAGCATGGCGTTCTTCTTGTCCTGACCAAACATAGGAAGCAAGAGGAGCTCTACTGGCAAGTCTTAGGGCAGTGGGAGTAAAAGGATCGGAATAGGGACAAGGAATGACTCCACTTTTGAAGATTCTTACCGCTAGGGAGGGTTCTGGGTGCTCCGCAGCTACTAGGTCTATCTTGATTAATAGACTGGAAGAGTGAGAATGAAGGATCGAATTCACTTTTTCTTCTTTTCGCCTCTTTCGGGACTCGAACCCGCGGAAGTGGAGAATCCGCGACTGGAGAAGAAGGCTGCGACCTCTCTGAGATATACGGTTTATGCACAAAATTTGATGGTCTTTGGGCTTAGTCGAATTCTTCTATTTGTAATTGTTCTTGAACGTGCACTAAACATATTTTTTGATACTATACTAGATATTTGAGATGTTAGTAGATGATGTGTTAATAATGAAGGAATGGAAAAAAAAAATTGCTCATTTTTCCACCACTGTAAAAAGATAAAAATTTTAATATCCAATTCATATGAAAAATGTAAATAATTATGTGGACCTACTACTTGTTCTTAATTTTAAACAGCTAATATATATATATAAATATAATATGAGCCTAGTCTAGCACTTGTGCTGGGTCGGTCCCGGATTTGACTTGGCTGGGTTGAAATTATTTTTGTAGCCCACCACGATTCATTTAACCCATAGATTTTGCACCACTAAATCTGTTACTATTCATGAGCTGATCTTGAATTGATTTATAACAAAGTGGTCCCGAGTTACATTAGATTAATTCGTTCCATTTAACAACTCTAATCTCAAACCATGAAATTTTAATAAACCGCTTTTCTAAAAGCATCAAATGAATCAAGATTACTATTACCCAATTTTTCTAATCCACCATCCCATTTTATTATGGTATATGAACATTTTTTACACGATATTATTTGGACAGCGCATTGAATTCAAGTGAGCTGAATTCTTTATATACATATCTGTCTCATTTCAATTAGCTTCTTAAAATATTTAGATGAATTTAAAGCTTTTGATTCTTTTGTTAATACCCATGCTTTTCTATTAAAGTCTTCAATATAGCATAAGAGATATAGCTCCCCTACTGGGTCATGCATTTGATACATATATACTTTTGTTCAATTTTTATATTTAATTTTTGTTTTGTTTTTGTATTAAGTTTTAAATATAAAATATTCTTTTTTACATTCATTGTAGTATTTTACGAAATTCAAAATATATTGTGAAATATTTTTAGTTCAAGCAAAATACTACCAATAAATATATTTAATAAGTTCATTTTTTTTATTTATAAATTTCGTAAGTTAGATGTCAATTTCTGGTAGGATACAATAAAAAGACATGATACCATATAACATACACTATTTAATACTTTATTATTATATTATTATATTATTATAAATATTAAAATGGTAGAAGAGACTCATATTATATGATGCCAGCCACCGTCGTTGGCAATTGATGCCAGCCACCGCCGTTAGCAATTGATGCCAGCCACCGTCGTGTTTGTGTCTCATATTAAATATAATATGGGTCATTTCCTTGGATTCTCTCTCTCATCTCACTCTTATATCCACAACTTATATCCACAGTTCCTATTGGTTGTTAAATATATATATATATATATATATATATATATATATATACACTATTTTTAATATGATTTAGCAATAGCCACGTTATCTTTAAATAAATTCGTTACAAATAAAATGTCATTAGCTGAAAAAAAATCTCATATATAATTATTGCGTCGTGTAATTTAATAAATAATAAATAAGTAATGCTTTTAACAATAATAATTTCTTCTCAATGATAATTTATAAATTTTAGTGAATACTTTTAGATATTAAATAATATTATGCGACTTTGCAACCACTGAAATAGGATACATTGGATGAATAAGAATCTTTGCGTTATTAATAACCGGTGAAAATTATATTACTCCAATATATAAAAATAAAAAATAAAAAAATACACGTGCAGATGTAGCTTCTCACGTGCCCCCAAAGATACTGTGATGTTTTTTTTGCTCTTTCCCACTATACAATGCAGCTGCCCACCCAAATAAAAAATATTACACACCTTACTATGCCGTATCCAAAATCTAAAAATAACATACAATAGTTAATTAAAATTTTATTTAATATTTTTTTATGTAAAACTTTATATTCAATAAATATTTAGTTTTTATTTTTTTTTTATTGAACTAGTCACACACGACATAATTTACTAATATTAAAATAGTGGCAATTATTTTTTTCTCCTGAAGTTTTGTTTAAAGCAATGGTTACTATCCAATCATCTTAATACAAAATCTCAAAATAAATTAACGAGAATGTCAAAGATTTATTATAAGTTATAAACTTAATTAAATAATTGAAAAAAGATAATTTCTGAAAAGCACAAAGATATAGATAAAAGTAATCAACTATTTAATTAAATAATAGAACAGACATAAACAATTTACCTATTATCCTAATTGATTAGTGTCTTACTAAGTTACATCAATATATTTGGTTCGTCATTAATTCTTAAAACCTAACCAAAGATTTATAAGAATATCCAATTGAGATTCAAAGCAGGCCTCATTATTAGAACAATAAATGAATAAAATGAGTTGGATTAAACAAATACTTTATACACATTACTACCCCTCTATCTATCTATCTATCTACATATATATATATCACAAATAAATTTTGAAGCATTCTGGCTCGTTGATTTCTATTGGGAATATTTTTTTTAATTTATTAAAATACAAAAAATATTTTTATTTTTGTTTTGATTCCTTATTTTTATACATAAAATATTAAATTAATCATGTTTTTATGATCATGTAACTTTACACCTCTATTGCATATATTTTGGTTGATCGAATTTCAATATTTTTGTATATTAAATTATTTGAATAGGATTTGAGCTTCAAATAAATATTAACTAATATTTTTATAAATAATATTAAATAATTTTGGGTATTATATGATACATTAATTTATTAGGGATACAATTTGACACTTTTTTTTGGAAGGAAGGAAATATATATTTTTATACTACCTATATTTGATTATATAGTTTTATTAATAAAATAATAAAATATTTTGAATATTCTTAAATATTAATTAATTTAAAAATATACTATAAATATATTTTATTTTAATTTTAAATATATTATGAATGATACGGGAGCATTACTAAGTTAAACAATATGCAGCACTTTTCAAGAAACTGCAGATTTAAATTTTCATTTTTCATTCCATTTTTTGTTTTTGCAAAGAAAAAAATGAAAAAAATCTTAATTTTTTTCCTTAAGAACATTAAGTTGTTATTATTATTAATTTTTTTTCTATAGAAACTCTTAATATGCTATTAAAAAAGGTGATATTGGATAGGACAAGTTGAATTAACTATTTATGTAAAAAATATTTGTAACTAAACGTAACTTCAAATATTTTGTAGAAAGATTTTTTTTTCAAACATTTGTTAATATTCAGATTTTTCTTTTCAAACATTCATTAATAATATAAGATACTTTCAAATATTCATGAGCATCATAAAATATTTTTGAAATAAATTCAAAATTTTAAAAACTAGTACTACTCCCGTGCATTGCACGATTTGTAATATACAAATAATTAAAAATTAATTTAATATTATATAATAATTTTCATAATTTAAAAATATAAACAATATATTTGTATTAAAATATTATTATATTTATTTATAATTGAATAAGATTGTTAATTTATACTTTTTAATATATTAAAATATAATCAAATAACTATTCATATACATAAATATATTCAAATAATTTAATATGATATTTTAGAAATAGATAAAATTTAAAATAATTTATAATTACCTTTGAAAATAAAAAAATTATGAAATCATTAATCTGTATCATTTATTACATCTGCAAATAACAAATTTTCATTTCAAGGACACACTAAAAGATATGTAAACATATGTAAAATTTAGAAAATACATAAATTTGATATACTGAAGCTACATATATTCATAAAATTTGTAAAATATATTCACAAAATTAAATACATACAGAAAATCTTCTAAATTCTTAAAATTATAAAATCAAAAGACTAGCATATCAAGTTTATATTTCAAAACACATAAAACAAAAAAGAAATTCTTCTCATTCATTTTCAATCTTCACTATTAGTGACTTCGATTTTTAGAGGAATCACTTGATGAAAAATCATCCAACAATGATCTATTTACATTGGAATCATCTCTTAGATCTATTTATATTAGAATCATCTCTTAATTTCCTCACCAGTAGAATCAACCTATATTTTAAATAGGAAAAAATATATATATAAGAACATAGAAAAAAGCCATAAAACATTAATATTTATTAACAAAAAATATTCCTTAAAGAAAAACATTTAATTTCTTTCCAATATCATCCACATCAATCGTAGACAAGCTATCAAACTCCTACAACAAAAAAGAAATTTTAGTTAAATATTTTAAATATATTCAACATTAAATCATTTATATTCTTTATTCATGATTAAAATGTCTAATTACAATTTATACAATAAGCAAAAATTAAAAATAAAATAGTAATAAATAAATACTAACCCAAAGAAATTAACACGTCAACAAAAATATAGTATATAAAAAATAATAGTAACATACCTTAATTTTTTTATCTCCAAATCAAATAGTTGTACGAAAAATGATGCTTAGAAAATCAATATATTAACTTGTATTCTACGAAAAAAAAAAAAAAACTTGAATGAAGAACATAATTTTTCAACAACGAATAATACTCACACTTAGGTTTCTTGAGTGGTTGTGAAGTGAGTGAAAACCTTTATGTATATTTATAGGGGGGAAACCTAAATTACTTTGTCAAACTCTTTAAAAGTGAATTCTTTTACATTTTCAAACATGATTTGATGTATGGTAAATTTGACTTTACTTATATGAATTACATGATCCTTAAAATTTTGGTTGCCATTATAATTAAATCATTGATTAGAAAAATAAATTTTCATATGATATGCATCTTTAAAATCCTCTAATCCTAAAATTATGTAGCAAATCTAATTAATTATGGCTAATGATTTGATAAATATGATATTTGCAAAATGTGCATTATAATTAAATCATTGATTAGTAAAACAAAGTTCTCTATAATATGCATCTTAAAATTCTCTAATTAATTATGATGACCAATAAAATAAAGAGGTTTCAATAATTGTGCGGCTTCTGCTATTATATATATAGATAGATATATAGATTTTTAATGTTATTAAATTTTAATGATTTAAATAATGTAATTGCAATTGATGTTAACATATCCACTAGTTTAAAATCACACACAAATTTTTATATAATGTTACACATATATTTAATTTAATAAGAAATACTAAATAATATTTAATAATAAAAAAATTATATATAAATATTACTTAGTCATTCAACAAACCGTACAAAAGACATTGTTTAAAAAAAAAGGTAATTATCATATTGATTTCCATCTAAATTTACCATAAATATTATGACAATCAATTAATTATTTAATACCATAAAATTATCGGAATGAATTTGACCTTCTAATTAAGTAATAATCCTAAATAATTTAATGCAATCAAAATTATACATTGTGCAAGTTTGACTTTAATATGTAAAATAAAAAATTAAAGAAAAAATTTGCAATTAAGTGAATAATTCAATGAAAATATAATAAAGTTTCCAAAAAATTTGACTCATTAAAATGGGTTAATTAATTATACTCACCAATTATATGATGTCATGTTACACCCAAGTTTAGTAACTATTTTAGGCGGAAAAATTCTAAGGTTTCTAGAAATGTACGTCTTCTGCTATTATATAATACAAAGATATATAGATTTCAAAATATGTGTGAATAATTTAGAAGAGATGTTGAATGGGCTAACCCGATCGATTTTGGGCTAGCTCTCACGAGTTTCAGGTTAATTGGAGTTCGGATTAATCATTATTTTAAATGGGCTCATAATATGATGAACATAACCCTAATTTTATCGGGTTTTTGGCTAATTGGGTCACTATTGGGTTATGAGTCGAAATAATAAAATTACGTATTCAAATTTGAATTTTTTATTGAATGTATATAATTTTTTATTTAAGATACAATTTTAATGAAATTCATAAATTATATATTTTATTGCATTTATACCACTTTACAAAATTTAAATATTCAAACATTACTTAGAGGCTTTCAATTTAAGCTTTAAGTGTATCCACATTATAAAATTTAAAATCATGCTTCATTTAAGTTATAAATTTAAATGATAATATTTAGAATCTTGTATAATTAACCGAATTTTTTTTATTAAAAAGCAACTATGTTATATGAAAATTAATTCTAAATGTGTATATTATTTTTTCAATATTAAAAAAAAATTTAGAAAAATGTGAGCTATCGAATTAACCCCGCCCTAAACGAGCTAGCCTTATAAGGCATCGGGATAAAGAAGTCAATTTTAAACAAATTAGCAAAACTAAATTATGACCTTATAAATTTTCAAATTAAATGGATCAACTTATTAAACCGTAACCCTTTTAACATTTTAAAGATTTTGTTGGATATATATGGATGTGTTGGGCCATAGTCATAACTCTTAAGCCTCCAAGGAAGATATGTCTGTCTTAAGCATAATTGTGATGTTTTTTCATCTTACTTTTTTTAATCAACGTGGATCTTTTGAAACCCCAACTTGTACAATGCTTTGCGGTTATGCATCCTTGCCGTTAAATGACTTCGGTTCGACCTCCTCACAACCATCTAGCACTACTCTCTAATAAATTATACTATGAGTAGATTAAATATAATTATTATAAATTTTGTATAAATTTAAATACAATTTGTTCTATTTTTTGTATTAAGAATTATAATCCTAACACAACTTATTTATTTTGTGAGTTAATTCAATCAATTCTATTGAATCCAAATAATAAAACTATCATAAAATTCAACAAGTACTTATAAAAATAAACACATAAATTATAATATATGTGAATACACACTCTATAAATTCATAAAATAATAGTTAAATTTAACAAGGGTGCGGCTGTCCATACCCCAAAAATCTCTAAATATACCCTATAATAATTATGATAAAATTAGACATAATAAGTTGACTAAAATACCCTATATCTATGTATATATATTTTATTCTGTTCTCATTCTCAACTGTTTCTTTAATACAGCGAAATTGAAATTGCAAATTCACGGCTTTCTTGAAATTCGACTTTAAATCTAAAACCCGCGAAAGGTCAAACTTCATAAGTAACAAACACTTAACACTATTCTTTAAATGTTATTTCCCCAAATGATTTTGTTAAGAATTTTGTGTACAAGGATTTATATATATATATATATATGTTGCTGTATTTTGGCTTCTTCTTCTCCATATTTTTTGAATATAGAAAAAAAATTGGAATTCCAGATTTATACTTGTTAGTTTTACTTTTATTGTCTTCTTCTTTTTTGCATTGCAAATTCATTCATGGATTTGTTAAGAATTGTGTACAAGGTTCATATATATACATACATATTACCTTCTTCTTTTTCATATTTTTTGAATTTACAAATACAAAATTGAAATTGTAAATTTATTCATGACTTTCTTAAAAACTATGTGTACAAGGGTTCACACACACACACACACACACACACACACACACATATATATATATATATATATATATATATATATATTCCTTCATCTGAAAGGATTGTAGAACTTTGAGTTCATAATAATCATCAACTCCACTCCTTCTTCAGGTAACACAATTCCATTCCTTCTCCCTTCAGGTAACACAACTCCACTCCTTCTTCCTTTAGGTAACACAAACTAAACAAATTTTCCACCATTTTCTCTTCATCGCCAGTCTTTGGGTCTATATACATGGCCACAGCCTGTAACAAAGTGTCAACCCCACAACCCTATTCATCTGACTAAACCTCTTCTAATTTACCACTGTTCTGCAACAAAATAGCTAGAAACTCAAAAAAAAAACACACACACACACACATATATATATATATATCATAGTGCTATAATGTGATGGAATTATTTCATAAAAATATTATTTTTCCTTCTAATCTTCTTGTGTCATACTAATATTTTCTAGAAAATAATGATTTGAAGAAAAATTTTTGTGGGATTTTCTGGGGAAGACATGACATTGCTTGTTGGGGTGACATTCTAATTTTTTTTTTTTAATAAAAATGGTATAATAGATATAAATGGGGTATATTTAGTAAAAAGAAGAGAATTATTAATTTTAGTTGGGGTGTATTTAGACTTTGGGGTATATTAAGAGATTTCGGGGTATGAATAGCCGTACCCTTTATAATAATAACTAATATAATTATTTCTATTACATGCACAAACTTTTTATAAAAATATCTTGCTAAAATTATAATAAATTTTTTAAACAATATAATAATAATGATAATATGGGTTAACTTGCTTTGATCTAATTTCTTTTCACATAATTTGAGTCCAATTTATTTTTATCCAAACTCACAAAAAATCAGTTATATCTTGCTTTATTTATATTGGATTTGTGTAGAGTAAACAACTATACAAGGAATCCATACGGCGTCGTGTGTCCGAACAAAATCCAAGGTTTGATGTAAAAAGAGAAGTTGACTGTACAAATCTACACACACGTATGGCTCTCTTCCACTGTCTGATAGATCACAGGCACCCAACTTCCAACCTCCGCCCCCTCTGAGAAAAGCACTTACTACAATATTAAGCAGAATTTGCATGTAATGGAGGAGCCTACGCCGTCGAAATCATGAAGATTACACTGGAAACAACTGTCGCCCCAGAAAACCAACATCCAAGATCGACTCTGAGCCCTTTACCACCGTCAGATCTTTCTCATAAGCTCACTTTTCCACGAAAGCACCCTCACCGGAAATCCAGGCCTCCCGGTGCCAGATTCCGGGGGAACAGGGAATCTTCCAGGTGCATCCGCCCCGAGACGCCTTTACTCCAATGGAAGTTCGATGAATCCAATGACCAGAGTAATTCAGTGGAGGAGGAGGGGAAATTATCCAGTGAGGTTGACCGGAACATTGGAAGGGCAGTCAGGCCAGTGGTTTCGGCCAGAAAGCTCGGCGCCGGACTGCGGCGGCTGCATTTGCCGCAGTTCCCGACGGATGGCCGCAAAAAGTTAGGTCTTCAGGTACAGTATTTTCCCCAACAAATTTATAAATGATTATTATTTTTTATAACTCTATATCCATTTTACAATATATACTGAAGTAAATGCATGTATATTACATATTATAGTTCTGGATGATGGTGTTGAGGGTTGCATTATTCTTTGATGAATAGCTCACCTGAATCAAATGCAGCATAATTATATTCTACTTGATTATAATTATTATTCCTATGAATTTCCAGTAGGGGCAGTTTTAATTGGTACCAACTATGGTTGTATTGTTTCTGCTGAATGTCTGTAACAAGATTATTATAAGGAGAAGAGTCCTCTAATTTATTTATTTTTTCTTTTTGAATCTTAAATTTCATCCAGTTGAGTTAATATTTTTGTTTTTTTTTCTCCATTTATTTAAAGAATATATTAATGGAATATAGGGGACCATCTTGTATTTTTCATGGTCTTGGACTCTTGGGGTTGTGTTGGATCTTTTGGTATTAGCTATGCTTTAAGTGGGGCTGGTTTTTTTTTTTTTTTTTTTTTTTTTTTTTTTTTTTAAGGAATTAGGTCTCATCGTACATTTTGATCTTTTATTATTGATACAGTCTAGAGGCAGCCATCTCTGGTCCCCAACTCAGAGTCATCAAGTTGGCAACATACATAGTTTTCCGGAAAATACTATGGGACATGGTCCGCATTACATGCCAGCTCGGAGGAATGTGCATCAACCTAAGGTATAAAGAATTTTCTAGGTGTTTCTTTCCCTTTGTTTCCGTAATAGAAACCTGATCTTGTATTCTGTAATTTTTGTTCTGCACAATAATTAAACCAAATTCAAGACTGATGAAGCAATAATTTCTTTATTTTTGATGTTTTATATCAGCTATAACATGAAATTGCTTTACGTTTCAAGATTTGTGGTCTATTATCAAGTTGCTGCAGGTTCTCTTTGCTAAGAGTTGATATTGGCTTAAGAGTATCATTATGGCCATTTCCAGTTTGTTCTATTTGAATTTGATTTCTATATCTTTGCCTCTATAAAGAAATGAACTCACAAAGATCGGCTTTTTTATCTTCCTTTTCGGGTTTGGCATCTTCCTATCCCTTTCCAAGTTGTTTCATTCTTAAAACCTAATTACTCGTCCTTTTGCAGGTTGAGCCATCATTTCAATATTCTAACTCTGTAATGGAGGGGTCAACAAAGTGGGATCCTGTTCATGGGAAAAAATCGGGTCAATTTAACCATATATCTGGTCAAACAAAGCTCCTCAACCAACAAGCACTTGATGCTCCAGTTATACCTACCCTGGAGAAGGAGCTTGAGCAGGCTAGAGCGAGAATCAATCAATTGGAAACTGAGCGTAAATCTTCAAAGAAGAAACTCGAGCAATTCTTGCAGAAAGTGAGTGAGGAAAGAGCAGCATGGAAGAGCAGAGAACATGAAAAAGTCCGCGCAATCATAGTTGATATGAAAGCTGAGCTGAGCAGAGAGAAGAAAAATCGTCAAAGATTGGAGATTGTCAATTCTAAGCTGGTCAATGAGTTGGCTGATGCTAAGTTATCAGCCAAATGCTATCTCCAGGAATACGAAAAGGAAAGGAAGTCGAGAGAACTGATGGAGGAGGTCTGTGATGAATTAGCTCAAGAAATCGAAGGTGACAATGCTGAAGTGGAAACAATGAAGAAGGAATCACAGAAACTGTGCGAGGAAGTGGAAGAGGAGAGGAAGATGTTGCAGATGGCTGAGGTTTGGCGGGAAGAACGAGTGCAGATGAAATTAGTTGATGCCAAGGTGATGCTTGAAGAGAAGTACACACTGATGAGCAGGATAATCACAGGTCTCGAGGCATTTCTGAATTCTAAAACCACGAGTTTGGATTTGGAGGAGATGAAGAAAATTGAGTTCCTTAAGGAGATGGCTGCCTCTGTTAACATGCAAGATGTCAGGAAACTGAAGTACGAGCCCCCAAATCCAGATGATATGTTTTCTATGTTTGAAGATGTTAATTTTGGTGAATCCAATGAAAGGGAGGTTGAACCATGTAATGTATACAGTCCTGCTAGCCAAGACTCAAGAATTCATACGGTGAACCCTGAAGTGAAGCTGCTCCATAGAGACACTAACGACCCACATTCTCATGTATATACGGATCAGAGTGGTGAACTAGAAAAGGATTCTAGTGAGTGGGAAACTGTGACCCATCCTGAGGATCAGGGCTCGAGTTATTCACCCAGTGGAAGTGATAGTTTTCAGGTCCGAAATATTTCAAGAGAATGGGGAAGAAGTGGAGGCGTGGAGACAAAACTGATGGATGGTGTAGTTGGCTTAGAGCAACCACCAAAAATTAAGAAGGCCTCGTACATATCTAGGCTCTGGAGATCACAGCCGAGCGATGGTGATGATTACAAAATCATATCAGTTGAGGGAGTTACGCGGGAGCTTTCAGATGGAAGACTTTCCAATGGGGCTATCGTGTCACCAGACTTTGCTGGACAATGGGGCCCACATAAAACTCGAGGGATGAAAGGATGTGTTGAATGGCCACATTGTGCACAGAAGAGTAGTTTGAAGCCCCAACTCTCGGGAGAGAGGATTGAAAGTCAGAAGGTCCAGTTACGTCAGGTCTTGAAGGAGAAGATTTAGACCCAAACTGGAACCTTTGTCCCACTTATGGACTTGGTTTGTTCTGGAACCTAAACTACTCCCAGGTTGTGCACTTTTACTAGGATATTATTTCATAATGATGATTACACACTGGACAGTGTGATAGTCTGGCCAAGCTTTGGCAAGAGCCAAGTGTTAAAGTATCAGTTGTGGGAAGAGTTATAGTCTATTATGGTTCAGACAGATCAGCATCTGTGTCCAACTCAGCAAATTATAAGTTACTACCAGGAAAAGGTGGTTTGTGATATCCATGAATAAACATTTAAGATGCTGTTGCATTTGTAGATCTGGTTTAGACAGACACTTCAACCGCTGGTCCTAAGCAGTTGTTGATTTTGACAGGTGCTTAAACTATTAAGTTTTATTTTGACTATAAATGTCTTAAAGAGTACCTAAACAGTAACCATTTAGTTCCTCTGCTGAGGCAGAGATTAGTAAACCCAGAAATCAATCACTCTCAATTTCAAATTTATCGTAAAACTAATTGGTGATAGGATAGGTGACTCACTAGGCATATAAGCTAGTTTTTATTTTTTCATTTTCTCGATGTGGGACAACTCAAATGTGAAATTAATATATATTTTATCAACATTTCATAGATGACGATCACAATTTTGAGCAGTATATAATACCCATGTCCTCGTATGTGCTTCATCAGAGGCATTCAACTTCATTGTCAAGACAAGAGTATCCCCTTACGCCTCGGACATAGCTTAATTCACTTCCTCGACAAATTAGTGCATTGAGGCAACATAACAGAAATTGGAATTTCCACTAATTGATTTCTGGTTTCAATTAATTAGATATTAAAATTTGAAATTACAAAGAAGAGTGATTTTTATCAAACTGCAAATTTTAATCTCACATGATTTTTGCAGTTTGAAGGAAATCATGTATTGTCATTATTGCTCCAAAATGCTTTTGATATATAAGAAGAAAACAAAAGGTACGACTGTTCATACTTTCAAAAATTTTAAACATACCTCATAATAATTATGATAAAATTAGATATAAATAAATTGATTAAAATACTCTTATACATTTATATATTTAAAAATAATTTAAGTTTATTCTTTCTTTATTTTCTTCTCAACTGCAGAATCCCCAATCCCCAATCTCGTTTCTTCTTCATCATCTTCTCCATGTTTCTTGAATATAAAAGTACAAAGTTGCAGATTGATTTAATTTTACTTTTATTGTCTTCTTCTTCTCCATGTTTATTGAATATAGATATACAAAACTTCTCCATGTTTGTTGAATATAGAAATACAAAACTTCTCCATATTTGTTGAATATAGAAATACAAAACTTCTCCATGTTTGTTGAATATAGAAATACAAAACTTCTCATACGAAACTGAAATTGCAGATTCATTCTTGGCTTTCTTGAGGCTCGACTCCAAATATAAAGTCCTTCACCGCGAAAGCCAAATATGATAAGCAATACACACTTAACACTATTCTCTAAATATTATTCCCTTGCTAATGTGTTATAACTAATATTTTTTTCTTCTTTCTTTGGATTTTTGGGTAGAGAAGAAAGAAGGTGGAGGTTAAAAGGGAGATATATGTATAGTAAATTAAAAGATTGAAAAAATTGTGAGAGAAATTTGTTTTTTAGGATTTTTCTGGGAAGACATGAAATTTTTCTATTTTGATTTGTGAATTTGTGTTGGGAAATGCGGGTTGGACAGTCCTGATTTGTTTTTTGTTTTTTTTATTTTTATTTTTTAATAAAAAGGCTATAATGGGTATAAATGGGATATATTTAGTAAAAAGAAGATAATTATTAATTGGGTGCGGCTATTCATACCCTAAAACCTCTAAATATACCCCATAATAATTATTAATAAATTAGACATAAATAAATTGACTAAATTATCCTTATATATTTTTATTTTTATTACAAAATTAGACATAAATAAATTGACTAAATTATCCTTATATATTTTTATTTTTTTTATTTTATTTTTATTATCAACTGCAGAAATCGCGCTTTGTCTTCTTCTTCTTCTTCTTCTTCTTCTTCATATTTCTTCAATACAGATTGAAAAGTTGGAATTACAGATTTATGGCTTTCTTGAAATTCGTTTTCAAATCTAAAACCTTTCACCGCGAAAGCCAAACTTGATAAGTACCATACACTTAACACTATTCTTTAAATGATTTTTCTCCAAACTTGATTATATATATATATATATATATATATATATATATATATATATATATATATATATATATATATATATGCTCGATGTATATGGGCACGCCTGAAGGTTTTAATTAGCAACTCAATGAAGTCCGTTACATTGAAATCTAAGTCACCCACATACAGCGAAGTTGTCTGTGCTGTGATTAGGTTGTCGTTGCTCCGCCAGGCTCTGTCATTCCACTGAACCTAAATTTATGCCATTTTTCAAGCAAGAATTTGTTTCCTCCCTTCTTGTTGTTACTAATCTCAAAAACAAAGAGGATTCTTTTTTATTTTTTTTGGTTTCTCGGTAGAGAAGAGAGGAGATGCATAAATTTATGGTAGATAAAGAAATTGTAGAGAGAAAAATATTGGAATTTTTTTCTGGAACAACAGAAAACTTTTTAACTTTGATTTGTCAATTTGTGTTGGGAATTACGGAGGTTGGACAGTCATATTGGGATGTTGATTTATTTTTTATTTTTTTATTTTTTAGTGAGAATGGTATAATGGATAAAAATGTGGTAAAGAGAATTATTATTTTTTAATGGGGTATATTTAGACTTGGGGTATGTTTAGAGAGTTTGGGGGTATGAATAGCTGCACCCTTATTAATTTTACTAAGAGTATATTTAGATTTTGGGGTATGTTTAGAGGTTTTGAGGGTATGAACAACCACACCCAAAACAAAAAGCATGATATATTTCATAATCTTCAATTTCTTTTGTGTTTTGGTTCTTGAATTTCAGGATCGTTTTGAGCCCAAATGGAATTCTAATTCCGATGTCAAATCTGATTTCCCTCCGAGCCTCCAGCATATCATTGGGGACTAATATTCAACACATCTCCTTGCAATCATCCGTTTTGTTATTCTTTGGAATGAAATATATTGTCAAACACAAGCTTATACTTTTCAACAAAAATTGATATTTTTTTCTGATAAAACTAGAAACTTTTTGGTAGTGTGTATTACTTGTTGAAGAAATATTATTTTTTATTTTAAAAAAAAAATATGGGATTTTGAAAAGAAAAAGTACTGCTTTTAGTTTGATGTCATTGAAATTAAGAAAATATGGATTATCAAAAGATGAAGGAAGAACAAGTGAAAGGGGGGAGCATTTACAAAAGGGGAACCAAGAAATGGTGGGTTATCATGGTTGCTGGTTTAGTTTTGTAGGTAGAAATGAGGGATTGGAATTGGAATGTAACAGTGATTAATTTATATTTTGAATGAGAAATTGAGAATATATCCCATAATTCGTCTTGTTCAAGAAAAACCATTTTAAAATCGATATATCGAGTTAGTAAAATTGTAAATTTTTTTTAAGTGAAATAAATTATTTGGAAATTTTCATGTCCGCCCAAATGGCAAGCCTTTCATCCTTTGAAGTCAATGGAAAAGATTAACAGACATTAATCGATCAAAGAAAGCTTCAAAGTTTGCTTAAGATATCTAATTATTATGGAGTGAGAAAAGTAAAGAGGGACAGAAGAACAAGGGTGGTAATTTGGGATATGATTTCATAACTTGATTTGAATCTAACATAAGTATAATAAGTTACAGTTGATTCTTTGTGGGATTCAGGCAAAATTGGGTTGATTCCAATGACTCACAAAAAAAAAAATGGATCATATAGGATCAACCTCGATAATCTTTATTATGAAAATCTCTAACACATACTATTATAGATTGTTCATTTCATATATTAATTTGTAGACTTATAGATTAGTAAACTGATTAATATTAAATTCATTTATATTTGAATGTTTTAATACAATTTTGTGATATTTTTTAGTATTCGGATCGATCAGATCACCCCACAAAATAAGTAATCAGGATTATAAATTTTAACACACTTAAACATGTTATATTCAAATGCCTGTAAACTCTGCGATTACTATATATCAATTCGACCCACAAATTTAAGATCCGATCTATTTGACACCTTAGGTAGTTCTAGTATAGGATGGGTTTTAGTTTATTAAGATATCCATTTAGTGCCCAGCCAAAAAAAAAGAAGGAGCTCCCCATTCTCAGTTTGTCAAGCCGATCCTTCAATCCTTCTGTCATAACAATAATTTATATATGTGAGCTTTCGTTTCCATGAACCTTTCGTTGCGTGTTTCGCCTCCATCAAGTTCAGTAATCTCTCTAAGACACTCTTCTTTGTTTCATTCGATGATACTTTTGAAATATTATAACAACTTTGGATATTTTTTACGGAAAAAAAAATAATACTTCTAAAACATCACAACAAATGTTATATATTTTCTACGTAAACAAAAAAGGTAATACTTTTAAGAAAAAAAAATAATAATACTTTTAACACATATCAATCAATTTTTAAATATTTTCCACATACATTTCAATAAATTTTAAATATTTTTTATGCAAATAGAAAAAAATTGATACTTTTGATGGACAAAAAGTCTCTAAAGAATTAAAATAATAATTTTGAAACATTACAACAAAAATTGAACATAAACAGAAAAAGTGATACTTCCGAGAAAAAAATGATACTTCTGATACATTAATATTGAATTTGAACATTTTTTACGTAAATAGAAAAAAATGATATTTTTAACGAATGTGTGATACTCATTAAATGATGCTTTTGAAATATAATAAAAAATTTAAATATTTTTTACAAAAACAGATAAAATGATAATTTTGATGAAAAATGACACTTTTTAAGGACAATATATTTTAAATCTTTTTAAGGACAATATATTTTAAATATTTTTTTACTTAAATAAGAAAGATAATATTTTATAAGGTGATAATTTTAAAATTATATAAATAATAATTTATACATAAAACTGATACTCTTTTAAGAAAGAAAATACACAAGTGTAATAGTATAGGTAATCACTGTAACTCTTTCGAAAAAAGGAATTTGAAAAAAGAAAGTTAGATAAATAGAAAAACTAATTTCGTCACTCTTAGAACAAAAGCATTGTGAAGGATTAGGAGCGCAAGATTCAGAATCGATCTCTTCCCCTTACGTTAATAACAAATTTTTTGTGTCATATAATATTATAATAAAATAATTTAGAAAAACAAATATCAATTAAGTTGGTCCATCGGATAATCAGGTTATTCAAAATATATTTTAAAAGTAATTAATAATATATAATATGTATATATGTATAATATATAAATTGATATAAAAGTCATATATAGTACCCGATTACTATAATATTGAGTTTGAATAGTATCCTATCCGATTATTTGTGCACCCATGGGATAACCCAACCTATAGATAATGCATTGGTGTTTGTTTTCATCTAGGTTTATCGAATAATAATTTGCCAAAAATATGGGTTCCCCAAACTTGAATAACGTTATCAATCGTGCAAACATTATACAAAACAATTTGTGATAGTAGTTGTTAGATCAGAATTCGTACGTTTGTGTTGTATTCAGTGTGAATTCGAACTATAATTGAAATATGCGGAAGCAAAACAAGAATTATAACAATTACGATGAAGAATCACTTCTTCCTCTCAAGTCTGTTTATTAAAAAAAGTGTTTGTTCCCACATTATATAGTTTGGTTTTATGCGTCATTAAATTCTCTCTAACACTAGCCAACCCTATAGCAACATATTAAATTATGATTTTCGAAATATTCCAACACACTTACCTTATTATTAGTTTAATAGATATGTTATTTTAGAGTGTTTGTCACAAATATCAATTGGGTCGGTTTGTGTGCTTGCTTTATATTATTGGTGTGAGATTAAATCTCGTTAGTAAAAAAATTTGTCATTTTTTTTACTACGTAAATTACACACACACACACACACACATATATATATATATATATGTCACAACTCAGCTCAATTGAGTTGGGCTAAGAAATGTAGCTTGACAAAGAAAAAGAAGAAACAAGATTTTTGGTGCAATTTTCTAAATTACTCACGCATAGATCATAACCAATCCATGTGAAAGTATTTAAGGCAATGCGTGAATACAAAATGACACTGTATTGCCAACCTGACAAACAAAAACGACATTGTTTTGTAGAAATGGAAAACAGAACAAACAAACTACGGTTCTATAAGTGCAATGCGATTCTCCCTTCCTTTAATAGGAATAGCGGAGTCCTAATTACCCTCTCATAAGTGACCTCCGATTCATAACATTACCCCCTCTTCATTTCTTGTCCTCAAGTAAAGAGACAGGAAACACAAGGTGAATTTTTGCATGTTGAGGCAACAAGATCCTGTATACCACTGTTCCACCTTATCAATAATCTGGAATAGTCCAACAAATTTAAAACTAAGTTTACAGGCTTTGCTTTGATGCATGGATGACTGTCTGTATCATTTCAGCTTCAAATAAACATAATCTTCTCGGAAAACTATCTATCCCCCCTCTTCTTATCTGCATAGTGTTTCATCCTACTCTGAGCTTTTTGTAATAACTTTTCAAGCTTTCCCTACATTAATCGTCTATTATGTAAAGCTTACTCCACCCCAACAAATCGTGCTTTCTACAGAGAGACCCATTGGCAATGGTATAGGCTTGTATCCATATAGGGTTTCATTGGGGGACATTTTAATAGAAGATGAAAGTTGGTGTTGTACCAAAATCTGAAAGTGGGAGCCATTGACTCCACTTCTTAGGACTAGAGCCACACATGCATCTTGAGTAGTTCTCCAAACACCGGTTAACCCTTTAAGTTTGACCATATGATTGTGGGTGTTAAGAAGTGCTTAAATGTTGTTGTACACCCAATAACTTAAACACTTTTTGCCAAAATTTACTTGTAAACAATTTATCTCTATCAGAAACCACATTCACTGGAAATCCATGCAGTTTATAAATGTTGTCCAAAAATAGATTAGCTAGTTGAGAAGCTGTGAAAGGGTGATTTAAGGCAATGAAATGGTTGTACTTCGTATATCTGTCAACCACAATCTATATAATAGCCTTCCCTCTTGAATTAGGCAGTTGCTCAATGAAATCTATACTCATATATGTCCAGGCTTGGTCTTGAATGACCAATGGTTGAAGTAGCCCTGGAGTCTTCACATTCTTATGTTTACAAAGTTGGCAACTATGACAATTTGTAAGTGTAGTAAGGACAAAATTTCGAAGCTCAGGCCACCAAAATAAATTATGTACCCTTTGCAGAGTTAATGCCCTTCCTGCATGCCCTTTTTCAGCTGAAGAATGCATATAATCCACAATTTTCTGTCTCAACTCAGAACTCGGACCAATGTACAATTTATCCTTGTATATGATAATTTCTCCAGTGTATGTGAATAAGGATAAGTTCTAAGGAAAGGTAAAATTTTCCACAATGATACTTTGAGCTAAGTTGTCTTCTTCAGAGCTCTTTTCCAATTCATCCATCCAACTGTGTACTGGTTGTGCATTCAGAATCTGGCATGATGGTCCTAGACAAAGCATCAGCTACAAAATTGTCCTTGCCCTTTTTGTTTTTAGTTGAAATGCAAAAATTAAATAAATTAAAAAAAAAAAAGATAATTACACAGTAGTCCGGCATACCCGAGGGAAATTACAGCCTCAAGGCACAAGTGCGTGGTGTGGGGAGGGATCCTCAAGATATTCCAAACTTCTAATTGTGACAACTGCATTAGAATACAAAGGCCAAAAATGAAATCCTAAATTGGTGAGTTTTGAGCACTTACCGAAACCACAAAAAGTCGTAACCTCCAATTAGGTCTATGGCGGGCCTCATTAAAAACCTCACGACCATTCAAGGAAAAGAATGCCCTAAGTGTATATATAAATAATATGTTTTCATTTTTTATTTTAAATATGCGATAATCCACTCACATGTGCCTCACTAGGTGCACTACCTCAATTGGACTGAGTAGTCCCCAATCGCTCACATGCCATGCACTAGGAAAAAATTACAATGGAAGGGGCGGCGGATACCAAACAAAGTTGGGTCAGGAGGATAGGAGTTCTACAATATTACACACATATTTCTTGTCCTCTATCTCCTAAACACCTCATGCATCAGATTTGTAGGTGGAGCTTTGGCCATATACAGAATAACATTCCAGATGGCCCACCACATGATCCATTGGATAAATGAAGTAAAGGCAACTATATACGTCCCTTTTGATGTTGTTGACAATCTTCTTCACCACGAACGACACATCCTCGAATACTAATTGGTTTCTTGCGTACCAAAGGTGGTTCACCATTGTTGCTAGTGCTAAATCTTTTGCCTTTCGGATGTTTGCCGAGCCTTTTTCTCTCTTCCCAGATGTTTGATTGTGCTTGATATAGTTGACATCAGTCTATTACTTTTGAGCTAATTCTTTATTTCGATCCACACAACTTTTGTAGCATCGCACTTGAATAATAAATAATTGTGAGTCTCAGGAAATAACTTTGAGAGCGGGCATACCCGTGATATATTCATTTACTGAAGTCAATCCAATGTTTTGAGTCTTCCTCTAAGAGCTAGCCATAACATGATAGAAAACTTAGGAGGGATATACGGCTTCCATACAGCTTTGTGCCAATATCATTTTGTCTCATTCTCCTTGATGTGTTCGTATGCATCTGATACACCACCTTTACTAAACCACGTTCCAAGCAAGTCGATGGCTTTTCTCACCTCTCCTCCACTATCTTCAAGCAAGAGGTCCCTTATTTTTTATATATTCTTGATGAGGGGAGAGTCTCATAGGTTTAGGGGAACTTCCTAAATGTTTCTACCTCTTAGGTATTCTCTATGTATCCATTTAATCCAGAAGGACTTTTCTTTGATAGAATTCAATTTGTTTATTTGCCGGGCTCATCATAAATTATTTTATATATAAATAGATTAATTCAATTTACAAAAATTGGAAATCTTGTAAATTTGGTGTAAGGTGCTAGGGTCGAAAGTAAAAAAATAACTAGAAATTTTAAATAAAAAAGAAAATACAATTAAAATAAAATAACTAGGAATTCTGAATAGAAGAGGAAATACAATTAAAAAAAAATAGAAATAATAGATGGTATAAACTTATTCAAATTTTTTAGCTCGATCTATTATTTTTCAATACTTATTCTCAACTTGTTCCACGTTAAGAGCATACTCGCCTGTCCCAAAATTAGGCTTTCAAAAGTAAAATCTTATAAGGGCCTTTAGAAATGGGCCTACACTAAGAAATATCCAATTCTCAGTGATAACAATTGACAACAGAAATAAGGCGGATTCTATTTTAATGCAATGCACCCAACGGTTGTCACAGGCATGACAAAAAATATGATAAAAATCTGGAAACAGAAGAGTGAAAAGAAAGAAGAGGAGTTTAGTTTCCTCAGACATTAAGTAAACATTTCATCCTCTATTGACAGCAAAAGAGGTCCTTTAATAGCAATCCTGTCCCTGTCTTCACATCAAAATGGTAATCATCAATTATTGATGTGGTTGGCGCTTTTGTTTTTCCTTAACTACGAACATCAATTATATGGGATTCATGTTCGCGGGAGGTGTGCAGGAAAATAGTCATAACAAGATTTAAACAAACTCTAATCAAATTGAGCTCCATACAATTGGAGAAAAAGTATGGTGTGATCAACTACCACCATAATATGCACTAATTAAATAAAAAACGAGATTAAAACACATTAGAGGCATACAACAAACTAAGCAGCCAACTACTCTTCCAAGCCAGCCACAAAAACGTAGTTAGGCTACATTAATTTCAAGCACCCCAACAAAATATGCTGGTGTTGTTCAGATGAGCAATGGAATAAAGCTCGGACTTTGGACAAGCAAAAAAAACTTCCTTTCTTATAAAACATAGACAGTTGTTGATTTCATACAGAAGATATGTCTCCTTTCTTTACGGACATATCGTTGTTACAAGTTCACCTATACTATGCAGATACAAACATACTGGTGATTTAGAATCTTTACCAGGATACAAAGTCCCAGTTCAGAAGTCCTTGCATTTTTTTTGCCCTTTTCTTGTTCCATTTGGATTGGGCCTTTTTTTTTTTCCCCTCCTCTCTTTAATAATAGAACTCTTTTTTCTCTTCTAATTGCCATCAAACTTCTTTTCTGCAGACGGGACAGGTCCCTTGCCGTGCAAGCCATTCGTCTATACAACGCATGTGGAAGAAATGTCGACAACTTGGCAGCAGCCTTGTAGATTCTCCGTCCTTCAGATCCTATTATGAGAAAGAAAGACACTTATTTATTAAAATGGAAAGTATTATGTCATACATCTTCTACATTGTTCATTGAAAATGTTAAGCAGATGTAGGAATTGTGATTGGAAATTATAGTTGATCATGGTATCCACAAGCGGTGTTCAAACATGGAGGGCCATAAAGCTCAGACACCGCCATTAATGCCATAACAGGGGCCATATTTGTTTGAATTCTTGCAAAGTTCTAGATGAGTCAAGAAAATTAATATATATATATATATATATATATATATATATATATATATATACACACACATATTTTGTTGAAAGGCGACTGCTATTCTAGAAAACTAATAAAAAAATGTGAACATCCCAAGGAATATAGGAAGGGCTGGGCACAGGAAAACAGAAGAGGTACCTGTAAGCAAATGGCACAAGTGGTATCCGTACAAGGGACTGTAGCCTCTGCTCTGTTAAACTGAAAACTTGGCAATTCCTGTATGGCATCTTCTGATAAGCCCCTCATGGGATTGACCTCAAATATGTCAGAAATCTCCATAAGACCTGTTTCCATGGTGCTGATCTGATAAAATTTAAACAAAGTTAGTTCAACCGCTCAGCCTAACAGACTATGATTAATGGAAAATTTTATTTCATCCAATTAATAAAAATTAGTTCAGCAATTACCTGCCACTGGTAAGCTTTTAAAACTGCAGGACTCACCCATTCCATAAATATCTTCCCATTCACCAAACTACATATCAGTGCCACCTGAGAAACAGAACTCATATTAAAACCAATTGTTCTTGGCCATCCAAACCAAATTTTATTTCCAACTATGTGCATATATCTCTTTTCTAATTAGACAACCAATTTGATTATGTGTGTGTGTGTGTGTGTGTGTGTCCCCTGAATCTTGATTTAATTAGATAAGAGATGGAATCATCCCTTCTAAAAATCAAAGTCTCAAGGATGAAATTAAGAATCCAATTATGGGCATCGATTCCACTCACAGATTCACTCGTTGACAAATCTTAATCCAAGGACCAAATTTTCTCATCAGAACATGTTTATAATTCATAAAATACGAGGGATGCACTGGAACCGTATCTATGTGGAGCCACCAGAGAATTTGAGTTAGGACAGATATTTTTGAAGATCAAATGCTATGGCAGAATGCAGGTGGTTTCCTTAATAATGAGAGCGACATATATCACCTTTGAAAATGGCTCTCCATTCAGTATGAGTTCCATTAACTGGACGCCTGTAATGGCCCCAGTCACGGCTCCTACACCGACCCCACGCAGAATACCGGTTTCTGTGGTCTGCCCCTTGAGCGCTCCACTGATTACACCTATCATAGCTCCACCTACATCAAACCAGGAAGCACAATGTAGAAAGTTCAGGAAAATGAAATAGGAAAATCGATAAATTTTTACAGATTGGACTAAGAAATAAACACATATGACGAAACTTGAAGTTTCTTAAAACAGAGGGTTATCATTCAAGATGTGAATTTTCATTTATCAAATTGATCACATGAGCGGGGAATTTCATCAAGCGGGTGGTGTGCACATCCACCCCACGACGAAATTTCCACCACAGAGCTTCAATTTAAGAAAGAAAGAAGGGTGCGCAGCACTGGGCAGTGGGTTTCGTGTGATTGTTTAAGAACACAAAACAAAAAAAGAAAAAGAAGAAATTGAAGGCCGAAGGCGCCATACCTAAAGCAAAAATGCAGGTGAATAGAGCGACGAGAAATTTCTTGAGCAGGTTGAAGATGAACCCAGATTGAGTACCAATGATTTCAGAGTAAAACAAAGACGAGGCGGTGGAAGCCCACCTCTTCATTACTTCACAACAGATCATCTTACGGCCGATGGAGTATTCAAAGAAACGTTAGGATTGTTGTGAATGAAGAGTGATGCTAATTAGGAACGACCCTCTTGGAATATTTTTGTTCAGAGAAATATGAAGAAACGTGAGCATTTATAGGAAGGAGGAACGGGAAGCAGCATTAGAGAAAGAGCATTAAATTTGGTTGGAGCTCTATATCTACTACCACTTCACCACTCACGTGCTGCAGCTCCTCCATGCACGCTCATCTCTATCCAACTCCCACCCTTATTTTGTATTTATTCGCTAACTGTTAAAAAAAGAACGAACTTCCCCCAATTTGTAAAAGTGGCAATCCATCAAAATAAGTCGTAAAATTGTAATTTTTATATCGAACAAATTAATATTACAAAATAAAATAGGAGATCTCGTCTAACATCAAAAAATTTATGATTTCACATGAAAAGAAACCTGCTGCATTTAATACTCGTTATAAATGATACTTCCTCTCCGTTAAAACGTTTAGAGTCCTTATTTTTATCTGTTTCAAATTAATTATAAGTTTTTCTTTTTTCTGGAATGCCCTAAATCAATTTAATGCAATATAATTTCTCATTAATGACACTGGTACAATTAAGGATACACTTAGAAATGTTGTATAAAAATCGAAATTCATTATCAATAAATAAAATATTTTAATTCGTGTGCAAATAAAAATAAATCTATCAAATTGGGATGGATGGAGTATAAGGATTAAATAGGTTTTGAAGACATTTTTCTTCTATGAATTCGAATTGGAGGATGATATAAAATTGATTTATTTTTAATTAACGCACATTCATCATAATTAACAGTTTCAGCTCCGTATCAAGGTCGATATCATCACTAGCATCAGTATCAGAAAATTCGAACAAGATTTGTTGTAGTGAATTATTTGATTAAGGATTAGGCCCCTTCACTAACTTGATGAAACGAGAATAAAGATAAGAATTTTACATATAGAATGAGTTAATACGTAGTTAGGAACACCATGAACTAAGAACCAGACTAGGTACGATATTTAGATTCTATCTTATTTTATTTAATGCTATTGCTCTCTCCATCCTAAATATATAGTATAATTAATTTGATTTGCCCATGGATTGATATATAGTATATGAAATATTTAATTAATTTTCTTTAATCCATTATTTAATGGATATTGGGTTTAATTCATTTAAGGATTAAGTACAATTGAGAGTGTTGCATTATGTCTTGTCACATTGATTCAAACTAAATATCTTTTGATCGTATCTTGATTGTTAAAGATATCTCTATATCTAATGTCTTTTTTCATTGTTGGCTTGGACTTCCGTTCGGCCTTTTAGAGCTCGGTTGTCCACTTCATAATGAAATATGATTTCTCTATATGAAAGTGGATGAGTTAGGGTTTGGTCGATACCTATAAATATATTATTACATTTTTTATATGTTGTACATGAAAAAGTACTCCCAATATATCTTACTTCATGCAATATATTCTAAATCAAATTTTACTATTTACAATTGATGATAATATGTATACTATTGAGCATAAAGCCAAAATATTAACATTTTTGGACTTGGTTTAGATTGCATAAAGTTGATTGAAATTTGAAATTGGACACATATTGATTAGGGTAGAAAATTGGAACAAATGCAAACATTATATGTAGGGGCTACTTGCAATGAAATACATGGCCTTCAATAGTTTTTGCAATTTATTCATAGTTTTTGAAAATTTTCTATTTAATGCATAAATTAATTTTTACAATTCAAATCACAAAAGGATTGTTCAACAGAATTTTGATCACATAATTCTTGAAGCTCGACACCTTTAGTCACAATGGACACAATATATTTAATTTTTTTGTATATTTACTTAAAATACTCATAATTTATAACCTATTATATTTATATAATTAGCTTTGAATTGTTTTTGTAATTTTGAGTCAAATTTTCTTTTGGGTCACCGATGTAGCATCCACTTTAGTGGTGGATTTAAAGTTTTGGGTACCACCTCATCAAAATTTAGAGCTTATTTGGCCTATTAAAAAAGTTCAAGTGCTTATTTGGCCTATTTAAAAAGTTCAAGTTATTAGTTTGACAAAAAAATAATTGTTTAGAGTCTAATCTATGCTTGAAGTGTAAATTCATGACCAAATTTATACCTTTTTCGACATAAAATATTATAATCAGATGCAAGAATTAAGTAAAATTGACAATAAAAAATATAAAATTTTACGTGGTTCACCATTAATGTATTGGTTATATCCATAAGTAGAAGAGAGAAGAAGTTTTAATGCTTTGGGATTTTTTGTGATTATAGTGGTGGTGCTAGATTACAAACTAAGTATATTATAAACTATTACTTGGTGAAAAATGTGTATCACCTAAAAAGTGGCCCAATACAAAAAATTGTAGCCCAATATAACATATACTGTACTCTAACTTTATAAAAACGATTTCATCAAATTCAACATATATTCTAAAGTAAGAAAAAAAAAAAAAAAAAACTTATTAATATGGTGGTGGAAATAAAATTAGCAGTTAAAAGATTCATTGCTACTTGCTGCCAATTCTTATGTTTATACAATTTACATATGCGTACACACTCTTTTATCTTTATTTTACGTAGTTACAATGTATATGGATATACTTTGCATTCTTATTTTTTATTCTGTGTATATGGTTTCTTGGACAGAGATTTTTTTTTAATATTTCTTTTTAATTTAGTCAATGATTGATCTTGCCTGTTTGTAGAAAATTCCCACTCATACCAAATAATGTCATATTATATATCAACGCCCTTTTGCGGCTAAGTTTGAATACATAAAAATATCTGATATCGTATTAAATTTTGATTATTTTTTAAATTGAACTTTTTGTATCATACTAAAATATTAAACATTCCATATTTTGGTGATAATTGTTTGGATCAGCTCGAAATGAATAATTTGAATAAATTGAGTTTTTTTAAACTACAAAAATTATATATATAATAAAAATATTAATATTTTATAATTCACTAATGCTCCATCATGAAGTATAATGGTTCACTTTAAAATGAAAGAAGAAAATATATTAACCCATAGACAAAGAAAAAAATAATGATCATCAGTAATATCTAATAAATTGTTTCTGAAGAAGCTAAATTAACCTAACTTGCTTTTGCTACAAAATATTCTAGGTTTACATTCACACACACACACACACACACACACACACATATATATATATATATATAACCAATTTTATGGATGAAAATATAGAAGGAAAATGATTGTTTAAAGGTATATTTATGATTAATTAGATTTAAATATATAGATGAAAAAAGTTTGCAGAATTTTGATATATTATAAATGTGTGTGACAGTGCATGGGTTAAATAATAAGAAATGGTACGGCTACATAATAAATTAATCAGAGGTTATGGGACAAACTTGAGTAATTAGGAAGATTAGTTGACTGACCTCTCACATCTATTACTGCTAATTTTTAATAAATGGATCAATGTAGATATTTAATCTCTCCTCATCACTGACATCATCAACATCTTCATAATCCTACTTATTATTAACTTATTTAAAAATAATATCTAATACATTATAAACTATAAAAATACATTTTAATTTAGTTGTGCTATATTCAAAAGACATTGAATTGAATGATCATCTTAAACAATTTTTTAAACTACTGAAGAGAAGTATAATTTAATGTACGCCCCTCATATAGTTCATTTTTAGATGTCCTTATATTAATTAATTTATATATATATATATGTATGTATATGAATGATTGTTATATTCGAAAATAATCTTTTTATTACGCCCGACTTTTCATATCAATTATAAATCTATAAAACTAAGTACTTGTAGGCAACCAACAGCCAACAGGAAATGTGAATTACTATTTTTTTTCATTTTTAATTAAAATATTGACTTATATTTATTAGACTTGATTATTTGTTGCTTCTAGATTGAGTTTACACACACTTGAACACTAAGAGAAAATTTAAAAAAAAAAAAAAAGTATTGGGTCAAAAGATGTGAAATTTCAATATTTTGAAGTAACGAACAAAACAGTAATATTCTAAAAATAGTTTTTCTCCAAAAAATAAAATAAAATCATGTTTCAAAATTCGAGATCTCGTTTTATTAATCAAAGTAAAAAAAGTGAAATATTTTATTTCACAAATAAGTTATATATGATTTAATAACTCAAACTAATAATTAAAAAAAGCCGCAGAAGGTTAAATTCATAATTTTCAGAAAGTTGTACTTTTATTAAATTAATTAAAAATGACAAAATAGTATTCTTGTGAAACAAGATTCTTTCTTGAAACGAATATCCAGAATCTACCGACTAGAAATTTGTTTTTTTTTTTAAGAAAAAAAGGAAGAAGAAGGGGTGGTGTGGTATTTAATATATACGTACAATGCATACGTCCATGGTGAATGGCAAACGAACAAGATTGAGTGGCACAAAATAAATGCATAGGATGCGCAAAACCAGGTGCCCAACCCATACCATACTTCCTTTCTTCTATTTCTGTGTGCCACTGCCGAGTGCCGACTCACTGCAGATTCAGCACCACCTACACTTCACTGCTTCACTCCAAGATATGGGCATTCATTCATTTTCACACAGTTATTGTCCTAGTATTTTCCACGCTCTTTTTTATTTATTTATTGCATTATCCAGGATCGTGAATTTGGACAGTTGCTCCCAGCACAAAGTAGGGATTGGGATTGGTGTTGGAGTTGGGGTTGGGATTGGAATTGGAATAGGGGTCGGGATTGGGGTGGTGCATGAGATCTTCTATTTCGTTTCACATTCTATTTTTTATTTTTAAAGTAATAATCATAACACATATGGTTCTAAAATTCAGTCCAGGCGGCCGCCTAGGTACCGTTTAGGCGTTAGGCGCCTATAGGCCGAACTAAAATATCTCAAATCGGCTAATATATGCGGTCAGGCAATTAGGGGCCCGGGGCTCGATTAAGGTGCACAATGTTTATTTGTTTTGTCATCTTTGGTATTTAAAACTAGAACTTATTACTTGTGAGATTTGCCTTTTAACTTTGATGATGTTGTTAATTTATTATTATGACTAATTAACTAGGTGATAACTAAAATGTTTTGACCATTTTACTTATATTATGATATTATGAGTCTTATGACATTATGATCTTGTTGTGATGTTTTGATTTTAGAAAGTTTGAAATTTGAATTATTATTGATAAAATTTGATGTATCAGTAATGTATTACAAATTATATAAATTATACTGTAAATTAATTGATTTTAGTACGTCAGCCTAGGCCCTGTCTAGTCGTGACGACAAAGTACTACCCTACCATTCCGACCGACTTCTAGCGAATTTTATAATATTGATACCACACACACACACACACACATATATATATATATATATATAATATTATTTATTAATATTTGTTGTGTATTAAATATTTAAAATAAAAAATTGAATGCCGACGATGAAAGCTTAGATATCTTTGTTCACATGACTAATGAATGAATCAGAAAAGTAATTCAATACTTGCCCATCTATGTTCCATGATGGTCCTATGCATGCGCCCGACTTCCGATTCCAAGCATTATGATACCCATGCTGTTAAATGTAAACGCTATTGGGGCGAGATATTTTATTTATTTTTGTTTTTAATCTTAATTCTAATTTTATTAATAAATAAATTATAAATAAATATATAATATTTTTATTAGTGAAAAAATATCACATATTAATATTAAAATAGAAGATTTGAATCGATGCTACGTACCCATACTTTATATTTATCATCAAACTTTAATCTTTTGTAAATATTTCCGTTCAAGTTGACTTCATACATACTGGGCTCCATCTATCTATCTATATCTATATATATGCTAAAGTCATAATAATAATATATATATTATTTTTTCCAACTCAATTGTGCAGCTAGAAATTATTTGTGGCTTAGATTGAGATAATTTCTTATCAATCTAATATTTCCGTTCTATTATTCTACAAGAAAAACTTTTTCAATTTGAACAAATATAAATGACCTTTTCCATTAATGAAAATGTAGCCATTATAGGTCTAATGAACCTGGTAATAGATGAACAAATCTTTACATGATTTAGTAACAATAAAATTGACTTGCCAAAAAAAAAAAAAAAAGTGATGATTATGAAAAAAAAAATTGAATAAATTTTGTTACCGGTAGAGCATTGTGATAATGAAATTTTGAATTCTGCAAGTAAGAAATAATTTGATCTTCAATTTCAAACCTAAAGTTTTAGTTTTATATAATAAAAATATATAAATTATTAGGTTATATATAGACATGGGCACAGTTTTGGTTTTGGTTTCAGAACCGTAAGTTTCTGAAATTGGGAGGGGTGAAATCGAAATCGAACCAGCAATAGTCGGTTTTGGTTTCAGTTTCAGAACCACCGGTTCTACGGTTTCGGTTCGGTCTCCGGTTCCTTTCTTTTTTACAAATTCACACTTGGAACCGTTGATTTAATCCGATTTGATTTTGGTTCGATTCCGAACGAAAATTGGATTAACTATTAAACTGAACCATTGACTACCGATTAGAACCGTCAGTTCCCGTTCGAAATCGAAACCGTGTTCATATCTAATTATACATATGTGTGCGTGTGTATAACATAATAGTTGCGCAAAATGGATATAAGTATTTGGGTAGGATATATTGAATGAAGATGAATTCGACTATTTGTGGTGGACGTTTGTGTAACAAATTTATTTTAATTAATTATATTAATAAAAATAAAAAATGAGATTATTTGAATGAGAAAAGAAACGAGATTGTTTATGTAATAACATTATTCAATTTATTTTATTTTTTACTTTATCTTAATAATTTCATGATATGTTGTGTGTATTTATATATTTTTGTTATAAGTTTAAATATTTATAATTAATTGAACTATTTGGGATGGTTCATATATGTCGTTAATGCTACAGATCGACCACGGGTGAGTTTGAATATTAAACAAGAATCAATTAATATTATTATTCTTAATTTGTTATATTTAACATTTTATTCTTTAAAAATAATTTATTTTTAAATCAAGTATATATTCAGTCTTTGCAGCCGACATCAAATATACTAAAAGGTATGTTTACTAAGATGTTTGGTAGCATTCCTTAATTGGTGTTATTTTAGTTTCCAGATTCCCAAAAACCCTAAAAATAGACATATAATTTGCTGTGATGTTTGGTAGGATTCTAAATTTGTGTTATTAAGTTATCCTGCGGATATTATTAAGAACAATAATATTTGATCTATAATTAATAAGTGACTATTATACTATTAAAATGAAAGTTTATGATTTAATAATAAATGTGTTGGGAATTCTAAAGAAAACGTTTGGTTTATATTTTTTACATAGAAATAAGAGTTTACTATATACTATTAACATTTGATTAAATTTATTTTAAAAATTCTCAAACCCTTTAAAAAATACAAGAATTTAGAAAACAATGTCATTTTAAGAACAAAAACATTAAATAAAGATATAATAACATAAATTTTAATAATAAAATACATGCAAAATAATTTTTGTGTGTTGATGAGTTCTCACATTAGCGTATATAAATAATCTTGATAAATCATTGTGATTAGTTTGGAATCTTTTTGGAATGCATACTAATTTGGGCAAAAAAAAAATTAAAATTAAAAAAAATAAAATTCCTATGTAAGAATTAGTTTTGGTTTTGCTTAATCCAAAGAAAGGGTTGATGGTAGGGTTAGGGGGAATATATATATATATATATATATCACATGTGATTCACTCCATAACAGTCTGCCTCTTCATACATTTTAGGAATTGTAGTCCTTTTCTCATTTTTAGGAAAATTCTGAGTATCTAGTTGTGAATCTTTTGGCTAGTCATTCAAATACACTTTCTATAACCAACACCAAATATATACAATATAACCTTTTGGTAAATTCATCATTTATTCATCTTATAATAAAAATGAAAATAGTGATGTTACAACTGACAACTCGTAGAAAGTTGGTTTAAGATTTTATATTGAAATATTGATCTAATTTTATGTAGCTATTCTAATTGTTTGATAAAAGTATGAAAATCATACTCTGCAATTCCCGTATATTAACGTATTCTTTAAGCACATAAATTTGTATGAGAAAAAAATTTCGTTGAAAACTTATAACTTTAGGATGTATTACTTTTTATTTATAAAAATATAATTTATTTTCTAACGTAAAACCTACTTTTATTCTAAGACCGTATATTGGCAGACTTACTTAAAATAGATAATTAAATTTTGTAAGAGAGAGGTGAAAAGTAATTTCATAATTAAGTGGATAATATGAATTTATAAGGCTTCTGACATAAGAGGACTTATACTTCAATGGGCCCATTTGGTGAAGCCCACGCTCTGACTATGTCAGAATTTCGACCTGCCTGGTGGTATTTGGGCTTGAAAATGAATTCACCTGCGCCTATACTTATTTCTTGTCGGATTTTTTCTTCATCAAAACAAACCGTCACAGATGTGCGGAGATCCCATCCCCCCCCCCCCCGGAACACACACATACATATATATATATATATATATATATATATATATATATATATATATAAGAAAAGAACACTTTGGTAAAATTATTATAAGAATGACCCACTTAAAATTTTTGATTGAAAATAAAAAATAAAAATAAAAAGTTGGGGCATGCATACCACTGTCCCCCAAGGTGGGTGAGATTTTTTCTTTTTATATTTTTTACTTTTTCAACTTAAATTTTAAATACTTATAACTTTTACGTCTTAGCTCATTTTTTTGATGAAAAATATATCAAATTAATTTTTTTAAGATCTTAATTTGATATCCATATTGTATGTATAAAATAATTGTTTATAAATATTAAATTTATTTATTTTAATTGAAATATATTTTTATATTTTAATGTAAAACAAAACTGTGAGATATTTTTATAAAATTATATTTTACAAAAATATATTATTATTTTATAAAATTATTTATTAACTACATAAAAGTAACAAAGCTTACACGACACCATAATGCAAAATGAAACAAAATACACAATTTAATAATTATATTAATTTTAATTATAATTTACTATTACATTATACAAATATTACAAACTGTGCAACGCACGAGAGAAATACTAGTTGACAGAAAAAGTGCTTTAGTTTTTAAACTACTACTATTTACAAGATAATTATATAATAAGCTATTATAAAAATTATAATATAATTTTTTTAAATAAAATATACAATTATATAAAATATAAAATATATCACTATTAAATTTTGAAAAAATATTTTATATTTAAAAATTAATATTTTATTTATATATATACAATATGGATATTAAATTGAAAAACGTAAAGAGATAGCTAATTTGATATATTATCCATAAAAAATGAAGTGGTGATGAAAAAGTTATAAATTTTTTAAGATTGGAGTGAAAAAAAGAACAATTCTGATTGGACATCACACTTTTTATTTAGTGATTTGGACGGAAAAATGACATTTCTATAAATTATTCCAAGTGTCCTGTTTTTATATAGTTATAGATTACGAATTGTATATCTTAGAAATAAATATAATTCTCTTGTCCATCGGGCGCACTCGATTACAATATTACTTGTTTAATTGAAAAAAATTACTTGATTAACTAAAAATATTACTATTTTTTTTTTAAGATAAACAAATAAATAGCAATATTTTTTAAATAAATGAATAATATTTTTTAGTTAAATAATTAACACAACATCCAACAAATAAAAGTTTTTATATTTTTTTAATAAAAAAATAATATTTTTTAATTAAACAAATAATACTACATCATATAATGTGACGCAGCAGGAAGTATAAAGAGAACACAATATGATGAAGGAAACGATATGAAGAGCACCTTGATACTACGTATACTAGGTGATTCAATCGATTCTATATTAAACCTGTTATTCAATTCTTAAAAATGTTCAACTGCGTATTTAGGGATGATAAGAACCCTTAAATACAAGTCTTGATTACGGGCTAAAATGGCCCAACACTAACTTAAATAAAGGAAACCAACAATAATAAAGCCCAAACGGTAAAAGAAATTAAATAACTTAATTAAAGGTCTTCTTGCTTATCTTGTCAAGCTTCTCCAAGTAGGCGAGCGCAGTTTCATCACCATCATAATGTTATTCAAATTTTATAAAAACTCAAATTTATACTCAGAGTTACTTCATTGAGTGATGAAAACTTGTAAAATCATAGAATTATACGAACCAACTCGTAATTTCTAAAGACAATTTGTTCTAGCAATTTATAGATCCACATAATTGATCTTGGAAATAATAAGACTAAGTGGTAATTTAGATATGTATGTATACGTTCACCTGCCATATATAATACTCTCTTCAACGGACGCACAAACAAATAATGTTTTATAATTATTATAGTAAAGATTAAAGATTAATATCCTCTCAATTTATTATTAATTTTTTTTGTAAAAATATCTATAATGTGTTATTTTTCATTAACCATTAAAATATACGAGAGTTTTCAAAATAAGAGATTGGAAAAACAAAATTAATAGAGAGCATGGCCATGCATATCCATAAACAATAAAATGGAAGGCAATATATGAAATAAATAGGAGGTACGATTGCCCACGCCAACAACACTTGGGACATCAATTTCATTTAAGAGGAACATAATTTGTCATTGGAATTGCAGATTCTAATTTACTTCTTTGGTCCCTCCCCAATCCCCCCCCCCCCCCCCCCCCCCCCCACACACACTATTTATAGTTTCAAAGAGTTGTGTCTTTTTTTGAATTAATTAAATTGTTCCGAGCAAATTTGGGCCATCAATCGCACCTATTCATGGATTGAATCGTCTGGATTGTTCCCGCACCCATTTGCACCTTTACCATATCGATTTGGGTTTCTCGCACCTATTCACGAGCCCAACCAACTACGACCCAACTCACTTTGCATTGAAATACTCCTTACCTAAGCGAACATACTAATAAGGTGATCACTTTCGCCTTTTTTTTTTTTTTTTTTTTAACATGATTGTGGGTGCCCATCCACTCTAAAAAAAAGTTGTTATTCCTATTAAGGATAATATTGACTAAGTTTGATTCTGTATTAATTTTTATTATTCTGTATCTCTTGTATATATTTTCAGTTATTCTATTTCCTTGTCCACCAAGGGTAAACTTCATTATATATAATGAATACTAAGATCACCAAAATTATCGGTGATACAATTTCTTTCTCACATAGTATTAGCCGCTCACCATTAAATTCTAGTTTTTTCTTCACGCCTAAATCTTAAATGCCCTCACGGCTCCATATCAGCTAATCGGACTCGTCCCCTCTGATCTTTCTCTCTTCCGTCTCTATCATGGCTGCTCTACTACCTGCCCCTTAACCTATTCCTGTCACCTCCCTCCATCATATAATTTCGTCGAAGCTGTCCTCATCTAACTACTTGTTGTGGTGTCAACAAATGTATGTAGCACTTTCAAGTTTCGATTGTTATGTTTTGTTGATGGCTCCTCGAATGTGCCGCCACCTACACTCTCCGCGACCAGCGTCGACACTCCCAATCCTGCCTACACATCGTGGCGTTCGAGGGATACCAGAATCCTCAGTGTCATCTTCTCCATGTTAACTGAGGAATCCATGGCGGAGGTAGTGGGTTGTACAACGTCCTGTTCAATGTGGATTGCTCTTGAATCAGCATTTTCCCACTCGTTTACCTCTTGCGCCAATCAACTACGAGAGGAGTTGTTGTTCTTACGCCGTGGAAATATGTCTGTCGCTGAATTTGGATGGAAGTTCAAAGCCTTGTGTGATCAGTTGTCTGCCATCGGTCGCCCGGTGGAAGATCACGACAAGTCTCATTGGTTTTTGAATGAGTTAGGCCCTCATTTCTCCGGCTTTGCAGATGTAGCCATCTCCCCCACGGTGTGTCATCGCGATCTGCTACATGAGGTGCAACAGTTTGACATCTTCACAAGGGCAGTTGAGACTTCTCCATCACCGCCTACCATTTTCTTACTATTGACCTGCAGCAGTTTGACACCAGAGGTCAACCCCAAGGTGGTCATGGTAATTATTCTTAGCACTGTAGTAACCGTGGAAATAGTGGTACTCATCGGGGTAGCCGATCTGGACATTCCTCTGCTGGCCGTGGTGGTGGATCTTCCGGTGGTAGTGGAGGTCATAGACCCTACGTACCGCGTTGTCAGATTTGTTGTTGGGATCATTATGCCTATAAATGTCACCAAATCATCGATGATACAATTCCTTTCTCACAATTTCTCATATTAAGTTTCTTAATTTGGGCATTAATTTCTCATTCTCCAAAAATTAATTTTCAGAAAATATATATACCAAATTCATCTACTCAAAATATAGAGTTTTATGTTGGCATTCGTTTTCATTTTTATTAAATGAAACATATAAAAATTAGTCAAAGATTTGTAAACACCAATTTAATTAAATCAATTTCTAACATCTAGTGTATGTAAATTATTTTGTATATTCAAGAAACAAATTCATGTTTCTAAAAGTATATATATTTATTTTGTCAACTAAATAGATGTACTATGTAATTAGTTCTCGCATATGTCTATTCATTTATTTGATTTGCCCATCACATTTAATTTGATTCACATTTTGTCCATAAAAGCACTATAGAAATTTTAATTAAAATATGATTTAAATAAAAATAAAATTACTTTTTACTTATAACTAGTAACTCACCCGTGCGGTGCACAAATTATTAAT